>PISX010013123.1:0-57961 GCA_004024625.1 Mellivora capensis | reverse complement strand
TTAAATGTGTGCAGCACGACACAGACGCACTCTCCTGATTATTAAATGTGTGCAGCACGACACAGACGCACTCTCCTGATTATTAAATGTGTGCAGCACGACACAGACGCACTCTCCTGATTATTAAATGTGTGCAGCACGACACAGACGCACTCTCCTGATTATTAAATGTGTGCAGCACGACACAGACGCACTCTCCGGCTTTGAGCCATGACCCATGTTAAATGTCAGGGGCGAGCATCCGCTTTGTTCTGAAAGATCTGTCCTTCTTGAGTGAAACTGGTGGACCCGGGGGCTCTTCAGAATCTGTTTGAATGGAAGATTTCAGTTGTGGGGGAGCAAACACCTGTGTACCCCGTGCCCAGACACACTGGAAATGGCACGGTATGGAGGGCAGTTTGGAAGGTCTCCCTGGGCCTGGTTTGGGGGGCAGGCAAAGGCACAGGGCAGGGTGAAACACACCCCCCTACCCCACCACCCCCACCACCCCCCGCTAGCCGAATGCGTGACTAAGCCTTTTTGCAGAGCTTTAGTGACCTGGCTTGCAAACACAGATTACAGTCTAGGGCACCTGGTGGGCTGCGCAGAAGCCGAGTTAGATTAGAATCTCTCCCTCCCCTGTGTGTCCAGAATCTGTGGTCCCCGTGTGCCAAGCCCTGTATGGGAATCGCGGCACCTGCCACACCTCCATTCACAACAAGTCAAACATAGATGGTGTTTCCTGGCGAGGGGAAGCCACGTCCGGCTCTGGAGAGAGGACAGACCCACGCGGAGCCTGTGATTGGCTTTTTCTCTGTTCTCCTGTCCGCTTTCATCTGGTATGTCGGTGGTGCTCACGGGACCCATTCTGCTTTTCCCCTAGGGAGCACCCCCGGCTACGAGGGCCCAGGAGAAGGTGATGAGAACATCTCCAGGAAGCCGGGCAACGTGCTGAAGACCTTGGATCCCATCCTCATCACCATCATAGCCATGAGCGCCCTGGGGGTCCTCCTGGGCGCCGTGTGCGGGGTGGTGCTCTACTGTGCCTGTTGGCACAACGGCATGTCAGAGAGAAACTTGTCTGCCCTGGAGAACTATAACTTCGAACTTGTGGACGGCGTGAAGTTGAAAAAGGACAAACTGAACACACAGAGCACTTACTCGGAGGCATGAAGGCAGACAGAGGCAAAGACGCGTCGGAGGACTGCCGCGGAAGGACAGACCTTGAACGTGCTGGGGAACCGTGGGTCTCTCCCCGCCCAGGCTGGGACGTGCGTCCATGACGCTGAGCCAGGCTTTTCTCAGGAGCTTCGACGAGTACGGCCGACAGGCGGGAACAAGTTCGCTGTGTTCACAATCAGAATCATGTGCAGTCAGTCAGCTTTTTTCTGTTGGGTTCATTCGAATCATCAAATGCTGGTGTTGAGACCAAGTATGAATGACTTAATAATTCATTTCCACTCTCCTCTCCCTCCCCTTCTCTCTCCTCTTCCTCCGATGGATTCTTCTCGGAAACTGCAAAATGCAAGATGCTGGCACCAAGTGTATTCAGTGGGGCCCTTTTGACGGACATGCTACCTGCAGCCCAGTGCCCAGAATATCGTAGAAAAACCGCCCTTCGGTGGACTCCTGAAGCCGTCCCTGTGTATAATTGCCCACGTCGTGCATAGGCAGAGAAGGATTAGGCTGTTTTATGTGAACGTACTGTCATGGCCTCTGTACCGGTATCGTGTGTCAGCTCTGTTTACAAAGCAATACCGTCAAATTTTCTTGATGTTTTCCAGTGTTGTACTAAACCTCGTGCTTGTGAACTCCATACAGGAAACTGTGCCATCACCAAACCCGGCTGGCAATCGCAATGAAAACTCCTTGGCACTGGCTAGTCTGTCTTCTCAAGTGCCTTTTTGTTTGTACTGGTTCCATTGTGTTACATTAACGACCCGCTCTGTTTCTCGCTGGTGAAAGCCCTACTCTTTAGTCAAACCCTGGTGGCCCACTGACTAAGAAGAAAGTATATTTTAGTGTGAGATGCTGCCCCCCTCCCCCCGGGATGGCAAGGGCTCCGAAGATTTGGCAATGTGGCTTAATTGCTCTGCTTTTTTCCGTAGTTCAATTTCATGTCTCTTGACCCTTTTGTATAAAGCTGCAATATTCTCTCTTATTGGTCTTTCATATGGAATGTATTTTCAAATGTAAACTCTTTCTCTCCTCTCTCTCTCTCTCTCTCTGTCCTTTTTCTCTCTTAGAACTTAAGCATTTGCCATTGTCCAGAAAAGAAACTTGCAGCTTTAACCTGCTGGTAATGGCAAACGATTTTGCTAGACTTTATGTTTAAAAATAAATAAATAAGGGAAATTCCTAACTTTGCCCTCCAAAGTCTAACTTTGGTTTTCTTGTTAACTGGTTAAAGTGACAGTATCTTTTTTCCTTAAGCCATTTGTCGGTCTGCTCCAATCAAAATGATCTGTGATAGAAGCGATTGCGTTTAATAGAAAGAGTGATAAGCTGAGGGAAGAGTTAATACTAATTGGCTTTCAAGTGAGACCCAAAGGAAGGACTGAATACAATTCTCCAAATACCCCAAAATATGAAATTTTTACATCCAAATGTACAAAATGAACCGTGAGAACCTTCTTATTTTGCTATTGAATCAGACATGGGAAGTAGAAGAAAGAACAGTTAATTTAAGAAAGTGACTATAAATCCTGGTGCCTGGGGTGAAGTATTTTAAGATAAGACCAGGAAAGAAAATGAGTAGAGTCAAAACAAATCTTTAAAAACATCCATTTAGGAGCAACCCTGAAAAAACAGAGACTTGAATGAATGCATCTAGAAAATTCCAGTGGCTCACAAAGAAAAAGCCTGTCTGGGGCTGGTAAGACGGAAACCTCGAACAACAGCACAGAGAAGTAAATATCTTATCAGGCAGCATGTGATTTAATCCAAAGAAGCTGTGGTTGTTTTCAGAATGTTCCTATCAGGCCATGGTGTACAGAATAATTTTTAGATTTTCCTCCCTTCCTACCTTGCTGTGGGGTCCCGTTCAGATACATTTGTGGGAGTCACATTTGCATCATGGATGGGTCAGTCCATTCATCTTGGTTTAATTGGATTAAGGATGCCTTTTGTTTCCAGGAAAGTATCGATCACTATGAAAAAAGAATAGATTTTTATCCCCAGAGGCATTCATTCAGTTGTTCTAATCGTACGGGGATGAAAGCACTAAGTAAGACCTGTTTTGTTTTTTTTTTTAAGGCAACAGACTTAAAGTTGTCCTTAGCCAAGGAAAAATGATACTGCGACTTTAAATTTTAAAGTATCTTGCACTGATAAATATATTTAAAAATTATATGTTTATAAAGTTATTAATTTGTAAAGGCAGTGTTACAAATTGTTCAGTTTATATCGTTTTAGATTGTTTCGTAATTTTTAAAGGTGTAAAATAACATATTTTTTTCTTTATTGAAATCTATAAGACTTTCTGTAGTAAAATGTTTTCATTTTACTGGTATATGATTGCTTCATGTTTTGTACCATCATAAAATTTTGTGCAAATTTTTTTTACAGAAATTTTTATTTTCTATGACAATATGACACTTGTAAATTGTTGTTTCAAAATGAACAGCGAAGCCTTAACTTTAAATGACATTTGTATTCTCAGACACTGAGTAGCATAAAAACCACATAGAACCGAACTGTAATTTCAATCCCAACCTATGACTACTACATTCCAAAGAGACAGTTGAATTAAACATTTTCATAAAATACCCACACCTGATGGCTTTTATTCTATTAGCTTTGTTATTGTTAAAGAAATTGGTATTACTCCAGCATCGGATAGGTTTCAAGATTTTTTAAAGTTCTTTTTTGGAAAAGTACATCCTAATAAGGAGAGACGATTAAGAAGACATATCCTGAAAGTAGACAATCTACCCAAATCAGACACTGTCAAGATAAGGAAGAGAGAATTCAGCCTTCTACGTGGAAAGTTCCCAACCCCAAATCTTTTGTCACATGTTCTATTGCTATTCCACTTGGTAAAGCTTTTTTTTTTAATTTAAGTGAAATTTACAAATATCTGTTGGTAAGTTTCGTTCTTGTAGAAAACAAGTCATAAACTGACAGCGTTGATGTGCGTGCCTATGCTAACCATAGGCGTAAAGCCAAGGTGAGCATGGCATTGTAACTGGCTGTTTGATAATTCTTGGGAAAATTCTAATTCCAACTGGGACCAAAATAATAGTAATAATAACAACAACAACAGCAGCAACAACAACAACAAAGCAACAGATGTGTTAAGCCAAAGTTGCTGAGTAGGGACCTTTACAAAACTTGCTCTAACAAAATTGGCCTACACTATACTCTCCACAGACCAGTAATTCTTTCTTTACCTTTGCAGGGAAATTTGAAAGCATAAGAACTTCTAGAAAAGTGGGCTGCTCTGTATAGCTCTTTTCAGTGAGTCGATATTTCTGCTTCTCTCTGGACATTTTTGCCTTTTGTATCTTTCCAGATTTATCTGAGAATAGGATATTTTCCCTGTTGAGGGGACTTTCAGAACTCTCTGCTTTAGAAGAGTTGGAGAGAGACAGAGCTAGGTAACATTTCACTGAAGTTAAATTCTGCCTACCTTCAAGGATGTTTCCAGAAAGCTTGCAACTTGCAAGGAGTCTATCAATTAATCTAGAGGTGCCTTCTGAAAATTGCCAAGGGCCCTTGAGTAACATGATCTCCATTTCATCGTTTGAGAAGGCCTTAAACCCTTATGTGCTTTTCACCCCTCCGTCACCCCTGGTTAGCTGATAGGCTAGGTCCTTCCCTTTTTACTGGGTTAAATGAGCTGCATCTCTGTACAATATTTCCCAAAGTCAGGAATTAAATGTGTCATGAGGGTTGAAACATTTAACTTAAAGCATGAAAATTCTTTATTGTTCCATCTCTTGTCCTCCCTAATAACTTATTAATTGCCACTCGGGCTGAATTGCACTGGGTCTGTCTGCAAATCAAATGGATTTTGTAACATTCCATAATGCTTCTGCTTCCCAATGGTAATTAAAGCTGTTGTGTGACATTAAAAAGCAGTTCTGCTAAGAATTAGCTCTATTTCCCTAAACTATATCCACTAAGGGATCTTGACCAGTTTTTTCAACTTCAGGGTTGAGAAAGGGAGTGAAGGGAGCCTCAAAGTAAGTAGAACCGAGCACCAAAAGCAGGCAAGACCAGACTAATAACATTTTTAAAAAACTGTTTCAATACTTACCTGGCGGGGAAGATACCATGATCACAAAAAACTGCTTCAAAGAACATTGCAAGATGGGGCAAATAAGAGCATCATATAATCACGTGCATTCATCATGTTAGTGATACAGGTCCAGATCCTAACATTTTAGGGGGAAGGGTGTAAACTCCACTTCACGAGAATCTTCTATGGTCATGTCATTGTACTTCTTTGAGAGCATTCACCATTGAGAGAATTCACTATTCTCATAGCAGCTCTGTGAGGAATCCAAAGTTTAGGGAAGTTTGAGTGATAAGATTAGTGTGGACCTGATTTCCTCTCCCCTTCGATTGCTTCTACCACCTCCCAGCCCTGCATTGTCTTGCAAGGTGCTCACGTAGGGCCTTGCTACTCAAAGTGGGGCCCAAGAATCAGCATCAATGGCGGCATCATCCAGACACATGTTAGAATCTCGGGCCGTACCCCAGACACGCCAACTCATTTTAACAATAACCCCAGAGACCCCTATTCCCCCATCCATTCGGGTTTGAGAATGGGCAACATAGTCTGCAGCTTCCCTGAGCCAGGAGTGAGAGTGTGCCTTGCTTCCAACAGTGATTTTCAGACCCTCAAAGATGGGGAAAATATCCCTGCGACTTTCACAGAGCACTTTTCAGAAGAGTCCAGGCATGATGCAGCCTGGAAAACAGTAAAATTAATAAACAGGAAATCCCCCTCTGAGCACTTTGTGGCCACTCTGCCTGATGGCTTGGGAGGGATCTACACATGGGCTTTTCCGAGGGTGAAGAAATAGTGCTGACCAAGTATTTTGCTGGGAAAACATTTGAAAGTGCAACAGGGCACAGCAAACACTCTGTTCCTCATCAGAGTGTGGTCAGGGAGAAAAAGCAGGACCTGTTTGTGAAGAACCAAAGCCTCTTCTCCAAAAGAAGTTGCCTTATTTGTTGGACACACACAGTTTCTACTTTACAAAGATGTTAAAATCCTGAATGGTCAAACGAGACTGAATCCTATTTAATCTTTCTTTGATGATTTCTGATCTTGTTCCTTAAGGTCCTTGTTACAGGTTATGACCTGAGCTTTGTTGTCAAACAGTGACTCCTGAAGAGGGTTTTCCTCTGAAGAAAGGTTATCTCTCATCTGTACAGCTGAATGGGGATGGTGCCTATTATGATACAGGAATTCAAGAAATGTGTGACATTTATAGCCGACACCTAAATGTATCACTGCCCTGTCCACCGTTCATGGAGTTGGGAAGTTGCTTGCTCCCGCAGAGTGTTGCATTGGGAAAGAACTGCTGTCCTGAGGAGAGTTGAGTCTCGCCCTGGTGCTACGTGAATGAGATGACTTGCCCGGATGGAAAGCGGGCCCTGGTCCCCTGTGATGCTCCTTTCAGTGATTTGGACATCTCCCCCACCCCGCCATTTCTGACATGCGCTAATGCCACGCTCTTCTTCAAGGCCCCATCATCATCTCAGGGAGATGTAATGCTGGCACAGCTAATGATCTTGATGTAATCCTGTCGGGAAATGGCGCCATTGTTAATTAGGGCTATCATTTCCCTAATCTTGTCCAACTTCTGAAAAATCATCAATGTTCATTAAATTGCTTCTTGGCTTTGAATATGTGATATCTTTGTAGCAGATTCAACCATTAGCCTCAGATCTTTCTTGTAATTCTTCTGTGATTCAAGCCCTCCATCTAAAAGGATCTTATTGTTGGAGTCAAACATAATTTTTGTTGGGTCAACTTATAATCCTCTATGTCACCTAAATTGCTATTATTTGTAAAAAGAAATATTCTTTCTGGCATCCAAATAACAAACCAGACCTTTGATTTAGTTTCACCTATTGATGAGGAAGTTTGGGTGGGGGGAGAGGTCCAGGAAGTGGCACCATCTTTTCCCTGGTCCCTAAGTGTACAGAGTTATGACATCGGATGTGTTTGCCTCAACTAATGAGCAAGCACATGACTGCATCTACTTTGCATACATTTCTCAACTGCTTGTCATCATAACCACTACAGGTTCCTGAATGTTCGCTATGTACCGAACTTTACTAGATGCTTCGAGTAACCACTAAAACAATGCTACTGTGATAGAAGGTTACACGACTGAAGTCCAGAGACACTGAGAAATATAATTAATGTCACACAACTAATTAGTAAGTGACTTTTCCAAGATTCAAACCCAGATCTGACATTCTAAATGCTTCTCTAAACCGCCTCCTCAGCTGAAGGAAATGTCATAGGAATGCTCTGGAATGTAGAGAACTGGGATCTTACTTTACTATCAGGCCAGGTGTTCGCTTAGGCAAGGCTATCCAGTGGGAGAAACTAGCTTCCAAGTATTACTGGCTCGACACATAAAGGTATATGTTCTCTTTATACAAAGGCTACTGTGAATCAGGTAACTCTGTGGGACACTATTCCAAGCAGTGACTCAAGGAACTGGGCTGTTTGCTTCTTTCTGCAATACCAACCAGAATGTGTAGCTTCTAGTCTCCGTGCAAGAGAGGACTAGAAGTTTGTTCACTGTCCTTTACATGTTACAGCCTGGGATTGACACATGGCCCTAATTTTAAGGGCTCTGACTAAAGTGGGGGGAGCGCATGTGGACTCAAAAACAGGAGGGGTCTCTGCCACAACTTGCAAGTGCAAAGCCACCCTATAGAAGGGAGCTGAGATTAGTCATTAGTCACTCTGCCTGCCTCCTAGGGAAGTGAGGTCTCTCAGACTGCAAACTTCAGGAAGAGAAATAACCAAGCGTGAGCAGTCACATGAGATGAGATGTCCCCTATCGAAGACGAGACTCCTAAACGCTGGAGTAGGAGGGGGCATCCTCCGTGTGGAGGCAGGTCAGGAGACAGGAAGTGAGAAAACTAGGCTAAGGGCCCATGGAATTATTTCAAACCATCGGGTCCAGAGAATAGGGACCTTAGGAGATAGTTTGTGAGAGGTCTCTGTGAGTTTGGGGAGCCAACTTTCTCCCATGCATATTTCTCATGCATTCTGTGTATTTCTACTTGATTTTCCTTTAATATTTAATCATTTATTCATTCCAGTACTATTTAGAAACTTCTAAAGTCCCTGTGCATCTCAGCTATCCAAATAGGAGACAGGGAAAAGTTTTTGTCCGTATGCATCCAAAACATAAGAAAAGAAGGCAAACGATAACCAGAGTGTTACCTGTCCTTCTGCATTGCAGTTCCCATGTCCACTCCTTATTAGATGTCTTTCCATGGAGTTTATCACCTTTTAGCATAGTATATACTTTATTTATGTCTGTAATTATCCATCCACACTAAGAATGCAAATTCCATGAGGCCAGTGATAAATATGTGTTGAATAAAGGAGCTGGGGTGAGCAGCAGATATAAGAGAATTTTGATAGAAATGAGACATGAAGAGACAAAGTTAGGGGTGGGCCTAACCAACCGGGAGATTCTTCTGGAGCAAGAACTTGAAGGGTTGGTATATCACAATTTTTTCTCAAAAGGAATTTCTTTCACACCCTGCTTATTACGGATTTCCTCTATAACAGGATGGCATCTCCCCTAATATTTATCTCTCGCATAGAGACAAGCCATCCTCCTGCCTAAATTTTTCTTTTTCTTATTCCTACCCAATGGCAACATCATCACCACATAAGATTCATCAAGTGAGAAATCACCCATGGTCTCATAGCCGCCCATCTCCTAGCAACCATGGGAAGAAGAACTTCCTAGATATCCTGTTGAAGATGGCCTGTCAGTTTAGCTCCGTGGATGCCAACACTAGAGATGAATTTTGGGAACACAACTGAGGCCGCCCACAGGATCAGTGAGGGAAGGAGACATCTTCCCTAGTGATATTGCTTGAGGATTACTGAAAGATCTCTGAATACCTCGCTTTGACCCTGCTTCGGATTCCAGAAGAGAGATGAAGCATAAGCTAGGACTTTCTCTTCTCCCAAGATTTCTCTTTATATATAAAAATGATACTTTCAAAATAATAAAACTGTGGTACAGCTAGGAAAACAAGTACCCTCAAAGAATGGAAAAGTTGAGGAAATCCAGGAAGATGGAAAACAAGCAAGATAGAATCTGGACCTTTTGAGTTAAAATAGCGATTAGTTTTAACGGCCTCATTTAAGTGCAGGTGAGAACAGTAAGCAAACAGGGAGACAGAGAACACTGGGAGGGAAGTTTAAATAGTAAAAGAGAAAATAGAGAAAAACTGTAATTAAAAAACCCTGTATCACAAAGTTGCCCCTTTTGATGAGATTAAAAATATCAAAAACCAGCAAAAATAATCATGAAAAGCAACTAAAACTAGTAATGACTTAAACCTACTCCAATTAGCTTCAAAACCCGGAACCAAACAAACAGAAAATTCTAGAGCAGCCAGGTACCAGTAGGGGCGTGAACACAGCCCGGCTTCTCACCTGATTCTACCAGCAGAGGGATCCATCAAGGTGAGTGGAAGACTTACCAAGGACTCTCACTTAGAGTGCCTACTATTGAGTTAAACGGATGTGCTCATCTTTTATCCTTTTTCAACTGATAAGTGGGAACGACTTTGGGAACTATATGCTAGAATAAAGGGAAAACTGGTGGGCTGGGGAGAGGAGGGCACTGTGAAGTTCTATGAACCGGGGAAGCCATCTGAAGCCCAAGAATACACCCATCCCAGGAATGTGCTACACTCCACCCTTGAAGAGAAACTTGGTGAGGCAGAACCAGCTGCTTTTCCAGTTTCTTCCTTTAATAATGGAATTCCCAAATTTCACCTGCACTCAGGACTGCCCAGAAGAAAGACTACATTTCCCAGCCCCACTTGCAGCTAGGTGTGGCCATGTGACCATGTTCCAGCCAGTCATATGGAAGAAGTGTTGCTGCCTTAGGTGAATGGCTTTAAAAAAGAGAGAGAGAGCAATCTTGCCTTTTCCTTCCTCTTTCTCCCTTTGCACTGGTTGGACGCGGGTGTGCTGTAAGAGCTGAGCGCCACTGCAATGTGTAGAAAGCTGGACAGACGACTAGAAAAATTCGGAATCCCTGTCATTACAGAGCTGTGCCGTCTCTGCACCACCAACCTGGACCGCTTACCTTTACGTAGTTAATAAGTAGGAGAAAGACACATTTCTATGTTATGCAAATCACTGCTGTTTGGGCCTTTGTACCTGTTTCAGTATCACGTCTAACTCCGGATTAGATACCTAATTTAGAACTTTTAACCAAATCTTAGAATTGAGCCCAGATATGACCAAAAAACCAACCGAGATGACCTTGCTTCCTTTCTCATTTCATTTTCTTACTTTTTGTTTTTTAAGATTTATTTATTTAAGAGACAGAAAGAACGAGTGGTGGCGGGGGGAGGGGCAGCGGGAGAGGGAGAAGCAGGGAGCCCAGTGCGGGGCTGGATGCGGGGCTGGATCCCAGGAACTTGAGATCATAACCTGAGCCAAAAGCTGGCACTTAACTGATTGAGCCACCAGGCGCCCTTCTTTTCTCATCTTCTCATGCTATGGGTCGGATATTGTGGGGAGAGAGTCGAGAATTGCCCCCTCTATATCAGGGCAAGGGAAAGGTTCAGGCCTAGTGGTCCAAGCATAAATAAGGTAAAAAGAAGCACACTGGCACCAAGCCCACAAATAAGGGAAAACACAAACCCAACATGAATAAAACAAGTAACGTAATCTAGAAAGAAACAGGAATCAAAAACCAAAAGATATTTATTCACAATTATTAGGTCTTCTGTAGAGAACACGAACATAATAAACAAAAATATAAAATGATAGAAGTGGGGTTTTCAAACTTAAGACACATTGAGGAGCAAAATAGCATTATTTCAGGTTTAATAAATAACTAATGAAAAATCAAAATAGTATTGAAAATAGAATTACTGACATAGAAAGGCAAGGTTTGAGATAATTATGATAACTGCAGAGGAAAGAGAAAAATATATTAAAGCAATTTGATTAACACTACTATAAACAGAAAATAAAAGGCAATCCAATATAAAGACACATTGTGTCCCTAAATGAGAGAATCCACCTAAAGAAAAGAAGATGTATTGAGAGATAATATAAGAAAATGACCTTGAAATAAAGAAGATACTGAATCTGCTTATTGAAAAGAATACTGTTTCCTGAAAACGTGATACAGTGTTGACACAGAACTAGATCCTAGTTAGGCTGTCAGACTACAAGAATACTAATGAATGCTTCAGATATCCAAGCAATAAAGGCAAATTACTAAGAAATAAGGGGGAAAGTCAGTTTGGCCTCAGTCTTCTTCAGAATAATATACAAGGCTCCATTTAAAATAATGGAGTAAAGCCTACACAGTGCCAAGGGGAAGGAAATGTAACACCAAGAAACTCTGCCAATCGAGAACCATCATTCAAAAGTAAACCATGAGAGACTGTGGACTCTGAGAAACTGAGGGTTTTGGAGGTGGGGGGTTGGGAGGGCCTGGTGGTGGGTATTAAGGAGGGCACCTGTTGCATGGAGCACTAGGTGTGGTGCATAAACAATGAATCCTGGAACAGTGAAAAAATTAAATTAAATTTTTAAAAAAGTAAAACAAGGAGACATTCTTAAAAACAAAAAATGAGAAGAGCACAGTACCTGTGAGCTTCAGTGGAAAGAACTACCAAACACTCACATTCATACACGTCAGGGATGTCTGGGTGGCTCAGTCAGTTACACGTCTGACTCTTGATTTCAGTTCAGATCATGATCTCCCGGTCATAAGTTCAAGCCCCATGTCAGGCTCCATGCCGGACATAGAACCTGCTTAAGATTTTTCTCTCTCAGGGCAGCTGGGTGGCTCAGTGGATTAAGCCTCTGCCTTTGGCCCAGGTCATGATCTCGGGGTCCTGGGATCAAGCCTTGCATTGAGCCCTGCATCAGGCTCTCTGCATAGTGGGGAGCCTGCTTCCCCTTCTCCCTCTGTCTGCTTCTCTGCCTACTTGTGATCTCTCTCTCTCTCTCTGTCAAGTAAATAAATAAAATCTTTTTAAAAAAACTTTTTTCTCTCTTTCCTTCCCCCTCTGTTCTTTCCCTATCTGCTTGAATGTGCTCTTTCTCTCTTTCTCTAAAAAATAAAAAATAAAAACAAGTACTAAACTTATTAAAAAAATTTCATACAAGTCAAAGAGGAACTGAAAATAAGAAAGCCAAGAAGAAAGAGAAAATGGGAAAAGGTAAAAGCTACTTGGGAATTCAAGTCACACTACAGAATGTAAATGTTATATATCTAAATAATGTAGAACTAATGATATGGCTAGAATACATGTATCAGGATGTAGGGTGAGTGCATAGAGAGTGTGTGAGAGATTGCTGACACCCTCTTTTTTCAGAGCTAGGATTCAGAACATGTCGCATTAGATTACAACACCTGTTCATTATTTCTCACGACCCTGACTTCCTCAAACTCCTTTGTTGAACATAAACTCATCTTTTAGTCACTAATAGTACTGGTAGTAAAGAATCATTTTTGAAGTGCCACATTTCCTTCGTTTTCCTTTCATTTTTTCCCATTAAGTTAAACTGAATTTGAGTGAACTAAAATTTAATTTTCATTAAAATTGCATCTACAATATAATCCCATTTATATAAAATAATTCAATCCACATATCAATGTGTATCATATCTTTACTCTTCTAAAAGTAGGAATACTAATGAGTGTTAGCTTTTAACCTGTATTTTTCTGTACTTAAAAAAGAAACTTACAGGGTGGGGTGCCTGGGTAGCTCATTCAGTTAAGCGTCTGCCTCTGGCTCAGGTCATGGTCTCAAGGTCCTGGGATCGAGCCCCACATCCAGCTCCCTGCTCCTCGAAGTATCTGTTTCCACTTATCCCTCTCCCTCTGCCCCCTCCCCTGCCCCTGCCTCCCTCATGCTCTTTCTCTCTCTCAAATAATTAATAAAATCTTTAAAAGAATTTTACAAGGCCCTTGGGTGGCTTAGTCAGTTAAGCGGCTGACTCTGGATCTCAGCTCAGGTTTTCACTAGCTTCACCTTGGGCTCCAAACAAACTGGTATCGGACCGATGAAAACACCCAGTTTGCCATGACAATTCATTGACTCATACAATATGCTTGTTTTACTATTTTTCCTTTTTCCCTCACTTCAAGCAGGCAACTATAATTCCTCATCTCCAGTATTTTTGCTAGATGACAAGAAGCTGATGTCAACTTTGCCAAAACATTAATGTATTAAAATTAAAATTAAAAATCTTAGAGTGACAGGGAAGAGGGAAAAGATTTTGGTCTCACAGCCGGAGGGTGAGAACAATGAAGAAATTTTCAAACAAAATTGAAATGAGTATTTATTACCTTGTAAATAAGAGATAAAGTGTATTATAAAAATAACTAAAAGCATCACTCTAAATTTAAAGTCCCCATATCAGTTCTTTTAAGGCATTTGCATTACTAAGAAGATTATGTAGGATTTGGTTTATCTCATAATGCTAGTTTTACCCTCTATCACTGAAGGAAAGTGTGGCTCTTAGAAGATGAACCCCCAGGTCAAGAAGACCTTCTGGAGAGGAGGGAAACCAGGAGCATGGCATGTTGTCCAAACTGGCAGAGGACACGGCTCTGTGGGGAACCTGGATATTTGGAGAAAGTATCAAGAAGGGAAAGAAGATTCCAGAAAGTGGAAGGGAGCATAAAAGCCAAAAACAAATTGTATTCTCATTTCTCAAACAGGTCCCAGGAGAAAGATGAGTCATTTGTTTGCTTGTTTTTCCAGACCAGTAGGTTGTCAGTCCACACTGGGATCGCATAGCGAGTCAAAGTGTTAGACCAGCCTGGCAGTGAGTAGGAGCTCAGTGAGTTAAGAAGTAAATGGGAGGGACGCCTGGGTGGCTCAGTTGGTTAAGTGGCTGCCTTCGGCTCAGGTCATGATCCCAGTGTCCTGGGAGTCCCGCATCGGGCTCCGTGCTCGGCAGGGAACCTGCTTCTCCCTCTGCTTCTGCCTGCCCCTCTGCCTGCCTGTGCTCGCTCTCTCACTCTCTCTCTCTCTGACAAATAAATAAATAAATAAAACCTTTAAAAAAAAAAAGAAGTAAATGGGAAACTTTATAAATAAGTTAATAAATGATTGGAAAATTCCATAACCCATAGAATATAAGGTCCCATCGAGTGGAGTCAAGATGGTTGTATTTGGCTGGCCAATGACTTGATGAGTGTAAATCACAAGACAGAAACAACTGCTCATAATAAAACATCTAAATGTTACCAGCCTCAAGAGCATCATTGCTTTAGAAACCATCCTAGGGGGGCCCTTGAGCATCTGCCTTCCACTCAGGTCATGATCTCAGGGTCCTGGGATCAAGCCCTGAGTTGGGCTCTCTGCTAAGCAGAGCCCCTCCCCACTCAGCTTGCTCTTTCTCAAAAAAATAAATAAAATCTTGAAAGAAAGAGAGAAAGAGAGAAAGAGAGAAAGAGAGAAAGAGAGAAAGAAAGAAAGAAAGAAAGGAAGGAAGAAAGAAAGAAAGAAAGAAAGAAAGAAAGAAAGAAAGAAAGAAGAAACCGCTCTGCGAATAAGTTAATCTCGATAGGAAATGCTATGACAGCAGGTTAGAGTTCAATGGCCTGGTTCAGCCTTGTCTTTCTCCACCTGAGGGCCAAGACACATGGCCCCCCACTTTCTACCAGTGTGCATTTGAGAACCTGTAGCTGACAGACCCTCTGGGCTCTCTGACGGGCCAAAAGATGGTACCACACCCATCAATCTCACTCCATCATCACACTTCATTGTCAAATCCTTGGCAGTTTGACCTTTGAAGGTCACCTTGAAAGTGGCATTCTTCGTTCCTTCACCTGACAGTCTTACCCCACCGAGTCATTCAACTTGATAAGTCCTTGTTGTAAGGATCTGCATCTCCCCTCTTTTTAGCTTCTGCAAGTCTATCATAGGTAAAGCACTTTGCAGGTAAGCACCTTTGAAAAGGAGCTTTTCAAAAGGAAATGTTATTATTAGGTCCAATTTTCCCCATCATGCTCAGAATTCCTTTTGAATTCCGTGAAAGCTCTCTGGGGAGTACCCCAAGCAGCGTCGTGCCTGCTTACCTTGGGAGCCGCTCCTGTCCTGGGGGGATGGGGCAGGGAGATGGAGTGAATGTTTACAAAACACGCGTCCACAGAGAGACACTTGCAAGGGCGAGGTATTCTTATTATGAAATCATGAGGTAAAGAGCACCTCCTAACACAGACCAGTCCGTTCGTCACACTGGGCGACAGCCACTTTAGGCTCTTACTCTGAGCTTGGCAAAGCACGCGTCAAATGCTACCATTAAGCCCCTCTGTCCCATTCTTGTTAGTACGTTGGGCAGACACCATAAGTGAAAAAAGTTACAAACACAATGATCTATTATTTAAACCAACTAGAGTGCTATAGATCTTAAAGAAACTCTAAATGATTCCATGTTCAAATAAATAAAGGATTGTTAGATGAAGGAAAACAAAGCAAAATGTTAATGTTTACATAGTGACATTTCAATCCATTCTCACACCTAGTTGGCAGTAGGTATCTTGAATGATATGCCCTGTACAAATCTTGTTTCAAAAATCTCCACTTTAAGCAGTGGAGATAAATTTCTTTGTTAAATTTAGCATTAACTCTTCATAACTCATGCTAACTTGCAAGTCAACACATGCTACTTTAAATCAATGTATTCATATTTCCTCACATAAAAGAAAGATGGAAACCAGAAATGTATCAAGATAATTCTAGGTAGGCTCATACCTTGCCTTTGTTCTGATCAATAATGTTCAAGGTAGCATTTAGTATAGAGGAGAGGGTAATGGCTTTGTCTTTATGAGACCTGAGTATTTATCTAATTCCTCTTTTCCTTACTTCCCCTCTCTCCCTCCCTCCCTCCCTTCTTCTTTCCTTCCCTTCTTCCTTTCTCCCTCCCTCCCTCATTCTGTCCCTTTCACTTCCTTCCTTCCCTCCTTCCATTCTTCCTCCTTTCTTCCCTTCCTTTCTCCATAAATATTCACTCAACACCTACCTACACAAGGTGTTATGTGATCCAGCTTGTGGCCTCAAGTGATCTGTAGATTTGTATGGGAAATATGAGTGACAGGATGATAAAGACATCACGTGGGTTTGAAATTTACCAGTCTTAGATGAAAATGCAAATGTAGTTGTGCATGGACTGTGTAACTTCATTCACGTTACTTAACTCGGCTGAACGTTACTGTGTACCTGGCACTATTTTAAGCATGTATTATTTAAACCCTACAACAATTCTATGAGTTGGGGATCATTATGATCATTGCTGACCTCATTTACAAAGTTTAAAATGCTGCTCCTTGGGCACAAGGAGGTTCAGGAGTATGACAAAGTGGCCCCAGTGAAGAAGTGGAGGCAGAAGTCAGGGATAAAGGATCTGGAGTTCAAGGTCACATCAGATGCTTTGCTAACCTGCCATGTCTCTCCTTACCAGAGACCCCTTAGTCTCTCTTTTCCTGACCTTCCAGGCCCCAAACAAAAATCTCTTCCTATTTATTTCTTGGTGTCCAGAAATGTCCGTTTTCTTGTCTTGTCCTCGTCCAATTCCGTGGTCTTGACTAAGGCAAGGCACGGTCCTGGGTCTCTGACTGATGTCTCCACTGGCCACACTCCCTGTTGCTCTTCCTGGAATGAACCTGGTTTTAGCTGATTCTGGCTACGCCTGGGCAGGATGGGCTCCCTCCCAGGGCCCCTGTCTTCTGTTCCAAAGCCACAGGCAGCAAACAATGATCAAGACACAAGGAAAAAATATAGTGCCTTGGTGTCCCCTCGCCCATAACTGAGATCAGACTGCCACTTGTCTCAATCTGAATATAAGTACCTTAATTAAAGGTGACTCACAGCCAGGTCACTCATTAATTTCCATCTGACAATGTGCCATCCCCTAGAGTTTACTATAAAAGGATTGTACCTGTACCACTGTCCTTCAACATCAAGAAAGAAATCAATATACTAATTAGCCTTGAAATAATAAAAAATTTCAAAGACCCTAAAATTTTAAAGACTGTCTCTGGCAGTCACCTTCCGACTCTTTTAGGGGCTTCTACTCTTGTTGCTTTGGTTTACTTTCCAAACTCATTTGCCAGCCTCATGTTGGTACTAAAATCCCTTTTTGACAGAGAGAGCCCAAAGGTGGTAACCACCTGAGCATCCAGATCCCTAGTGGCCAAGGGAGGAATGAAACACAGCTGCTTCTAGAGAAACCTGACCTCTGAAACCAGCCACCATTTGCCTTAACCCCCATTTGCACTAAACCCTGTTTCCAGGACAAACCTTGCCTGTTTCAGCACAGTTCCTGAAGGAACTGGTAGTGAGATACAGACTGGAGTGAAAGCAGTAAGTTTCAGAGGGAACAGGAGGAAAATTGGGGCGGGGGGGTCTTATCATATTAAATCATGGAGAGGTGATCATGTAAATTCCTGGAATTTATCTAGCAGTTCGCATTTCATTAGCTCTTAGAGGACTAATATCAAAACATGGCACAGTTCCAATGGGACTGAAACTTGTCAGGTCCTGTTGAGAACGCTGATTTTTATTTACTAGGTGTCAGGGAGTCAGGACGCTGTTCTAACACGAATGATAAGGTACATTGGCAGAACAACTGCTGTGAAGAACACCAGGGATAACATAGTCACTTTGCACATGGGAGATTGGGATCTCTAGATGCTGCCACAGGGCATTTTCACTTCCCTGGTGCAAAGATTGTCCAAAAAATGGCTCGTGGCTGTCTCACTGCAAACATGAGAAAAAGATGGACAAAACACCTCTGTGTTGTAGAGGGAACAAAGTAACTGAAATTAGTGGGCTGATTAAAGAAGACAAACAGGAGTGAAAGTCTCCTTATCAAAAGTCTCCTCACAAGGAAGCTTGTGAGGAGAAACTTCTATAAAAAGGATGCTGTGGACTAATGTTTTTGAGAAACAGTACATCCAACAACATCCTTCTGGAAGAAACCATCACAGCTGCTTTGATATGCTAATGTACACTTTAATCTTTAATTCAGGATTTCCCACACTTTATTTACCCATGGAAAAATTTTGTATGTGCAACACTTTGATAACATCCATGTTCTAAGAAATGGCTAGATAGTAATAGACTAAAAGATATATTTAGTTGCATGAATGAAAGAAACATCGGGGCACGTCATGGTTGGAAACGTTGCCTCAGAATGAAGTGGTCCTTTAGATCCTTTGTGCTGGTTGAGCTGATAAAAGACTAAAAAACGCAAGAGAATTATTGATGAGGGGACACAGATGTTTAGGAATTTTGGGCAAGAACTTACAGAATTTACAACTCATTCCCCAGTCCCTTCTTTCAACAGACTGTTTATGCTAACGAGCCCAGCATTATCGCTCATCATCATCTCCTTGCTTAACCGTCCTTGATTGCCTCTGTTGTGCATTCATAACCTCAGGTTCGACAACGCAGACAAGCCTTTCCTCTTCCCTGCCTATGACAGTGTATCATAATTGAGCCATTTCTGCCTCTCTGGTCACCCTCAGCTCCTCCCCAGTGCATCCGCTGTAGGTTAATCTGCTAGTTAAATATTGATGGCAAGCGGCTCCCTTAATATTTACTTTGTTGCTCCATTATTGCCACATACAGGCTGATTATTTGTTTCTGTCTTCCCAGCCTGTTTAATCCGAACTGAGTCAACTTTCCTCTGTTTAACCTTCTTGTCCAATCGGAGTCGGAGAGCGGCTGGAGCGGGCGCTGACGCCAATTCTGAGACCAGCCTCTCTGCCTGGTGCAGGTGCCATCATAGCCAGCAGGGGTCAGGAGGGCATTTCTCTCTGGGGTCAGGGGGCTGGTGGTGAGAAAGGGAAACCCTGGAGGTGGCGTCTGGAGTTGAACATCTCTCTTTGAGCCTTGTCTCCTAATGTAGCCTGAGAATCAGAGCCGCCCTGGCAGCTTTGGAGAGAGAGAGATATATACACATATATATGCATATATATGTATGTATATATGTATATGTGTGTGTGTGTGTGTATTTTTTTAAAGATTTTATTTATTTATTTAACAGAGAGAGAGAGAGAGATCACAAGTAGGCAGAGCAGCAGGCAGAGAGGAAGGGAAGCAGGCTCCCTGCTGAGCAGAGAGCCCTATGAGGGGCTCGATCCCAGGACCTTGAGACCATGACCTGAGCCGAAGGCAGAGGCTTAACCCACTGAGCCACCCAGGAGCCCCTGTATTTTTTTTTTTGTAATGGACTGTTGGCCCTGGAGATCCTGGTAAAGTAGGAACAAGAATGGCCATGCCTACCAGAACCACGGAATGGTGGGACGTGTCCCTACCATGAATAATATATAGAACTGCACCCGACCCTTGGTCTTTAAGGAGAGTCTGCTGGAGGCTGAAATGTCTCCATTAGCCTCACATAGACTTGTGGATACATCAGGTGCTAAGTGAAGAGGAAGCATCTTTGAAAATACCCCTTCCTCGGCTGCTGGAGCACAGAAATGTACACATCCTCCTCAAGGACAAGCAAACAAAAACTTCTGCTTTGTATTAGTGGGGGGTGGGCAGGCATCTGGATGGCTTAGTTGGTTAAAGCGTCGACTCTTGGTTTTGGCTCAGGTGCTGAGCTCAGGGTCCTGGGATCAAACCCCAGGATAGGTTCGGTGCTCAGCAGGGAGTCTGCCTGAGGTTCTTGTTCTCTCTCTCTCTCTCTCTCTCTTTCAAATAATAAATAAATAAATAAATCTTTAAAAAAATAAAAAAGAATGCTGTGGGCAGCAGTCTTCAAATCTTTTTTCTCTGATAGGAAGCTTCAACCTGCCCCCAGCAAAGAGACCACTGTTACATTGTGTAGGTGTGTATTGGGGGGAGGGGGTGATGATTAAATTTGGGACACATTTATCTTACTATCAAAAGAAAAAGATTAAACAGGTGTGCTCTGGGCCGTTTCTAAGCCCTGGGTCTGGTTGGTTTATAAGTGACTTGGAAAGTGTCTGCCTCTCCGCCCCACGGCGGAACAGAGGCAAGCAAAAAGTGAATGCTCCAGAAGGCTACCATCTGACTTTCAACAAGGGTGCCTTGCGAGTGGAGATTTTAAGTAACACAGGAATCATATCCAAGTGCAGGGGTTTGCTGATATGGCAAATAGGTCCTTTGTGTTGATGGAGTGAGTGGAAGGATGCTGTGCTAATTCCATGTGATTCCTCTGCATCCTGGGGAATTTAAGGCTTCTGGGGCTGGAGTGACACCTGCAGTCACAGAAACTGGAACCTAAAAAGCTATCCCCTGAGTAGTTTCCTTGTTTTGTGCCTGACCCATCCTTCAGTGGGTTTTTATTATAGGACTTTCCTCTGAACTCCATATTCTATCCCATTGCCATGCTTTTTGCAAATGATTGGAATCTCTCTCCTCACCTGCTTCCTTTCCCATTTGATTGTCTTGGAAATTCCTACTCATTCTTGGAGCTGCAATTCAAATTTCCCATTTGGTAGAAGCCTTCCTAGTCCCCACAAGTGAGAGAGGGTCGCCATCTAGGTCTCTGTAGTACTCTGTTAATGGCTGCATCACGTTACCTTTAAAACTATGTGTTCAACTCCCTGTACTGGTCAGCCTCCATAACATACCGCTCACTCCAGGTAGTGCAATAGGAGAAATTCAGTGCAATAAACGAGTTACAAAGGTGTTGAAAGAGTTGAGAAGCCACAGCAAGAAGGAGGAGATGATGCAGACTTTAGTGACTCTAGAAAGGGCCAGCGAGCTGCCAGGACTGGATTAACAGAGGTAAAAGGAGTTGTTATCAGAGCCCCGAAGCCAGGGCCAGATCTGGTCCATGAGAGCTGGGCCCGCTGCGACACCACTCAAAGCAGAGAGAGATGGAAGCAGTGATCTGTCCATCTCCCTAATGCCCATCCTCCAATCCCTCAGTGCTCTCACAGCCTTAACTGTGGTCCAGAGCCAGTTGCTAAGAGGCCTGGAAAAGGCAGCTCTCAGGAAAAGGTCTGAGACAGGATCTGAGAGCCAAGAAGCTGGTTGACTGGCTTGCCTCAGTTTTCTCCCTCAGGAGACTGTAAGCTTCATTTCAGCATCTCCAGCATAAGAAAGACACTATGTGAATCTGTTGGGTAAAGTCCTGAAAAAGTGAGTTCTACTTTCGTTGTGTTCTTGCCAAAGGGGCTTACACTTTTCCAGAAAAATAACGTCAACCTTCTTGGCCTACCTTAAACCACTTTCTTTTTCTTCATCACATTGAAAAGTAGGCTTTTTTTCTTTTAATGATGGTATTTCCATCTTTGTCTATTGGCTTTTCACACTTCCTGCATTCCCAGAGTTCCGAGAGGACGGTAAGACGCCCCAGGTAGTCTTGCTTGAAATTTGCAGCGCGTTCAGTCATCAGTTTCCTTGGGCCCTGCTCTGCCCCCGGTCAGGCTGAGACAGGAGCTGCTTTGCTCTCAGACACGTTTTAAGTCTTTTCATTACCAATCCACAAGGATGGCAGCAGACAGAGAGTCCTTTCCTCCGCCAAGTGGCTGCACTTGGAGCTGCCACATCGTGGACCATTATCTATAATTACCTCATGGGTATTCCGCAAAGATAATTTTCTTTGTAGGATAAAAAAGGCAGGTCTTGAGGAAGGTTTTGCAGATTAAGCCCAGGGTGAAGCTTGACGAGCCGGTGTTGGTATCTAAGTGGAGGTGTTGCTTTTTTCCAGAACAAAGCCATGAAGCCGCCGTCAGGGAAGCAGCCGTCAGTGAAAGCGATCCGGATGCCTCATTTCTCGGCTCTAGAGCTCGGGGTTCCTCGCTCTTTGCCAATTTTTACATGCAAATTCTCTACCCATGAGCTTCTATTTCAGTGGTAACATTCCTCAGAACTTGCTTATACATCAGCGAGGAGCCAGATGCCTCCCACAAATTCGGGGGAAGAAAAGAACATAGGCTACCCCATGGAGAAACAAATTCTGGAAAACTCAGTGGAGGCTAAAAAGAAGTTCTTGCTTGAGGAAGGCGGGTGCGGAGGTGGCAATGGTGGGCGGGCACCCACTCGCCCGGGGTTCCCAAAGCGACTGTGCACGGGTCTTCCCACCCCCTGTTCAGTGAAGCCACAGAGGTAGCCTGAAATGGACCCGAGGGGACGTACTGACACCACACACACTGGCAAGCACAACACATCAGGGCTTCGTCCCTTTCCTTTCCTTTCAGAGATCTAGTTGTGGAATATTTACCAGTGTAGCACCCTGGGGCGAAGAATCCCATTTTTTGCCAATGTCTGCCCTTTGAGAAAGTCCACCAGGAACACACTCACAGGCAAACAATTCAGTTTTAGGAGCTTCCTGCACCAAGGGTGGTGGGACACCAGGGGCGCTGTGGAGCAGCGGGATCACCCAGCATCAGAGAAATACAGATCAAACCACCTCACACTGGTCAGAATGGCTAAAATTAACAACACAGGAAACAGCAGATGTTGGTGTGGATGCGAGAAAGGGGAACCCTCTTACACTGTCGGTGGGAATGCAAGCTGGTGCAGCCACTCTGGAGAACAGCATGGAGGTTCCTCAAAAAGTTGAAATAGAGCTACTCTATGACCCAGCAATTGCATGACTAGGGATTTTATCCAAAGGATACAAACATAGTGATCTGAAGGGGCACCTGAACTCCAATGTTTATAACAGCAATGTCCACAATAGCCAAACTATGGAAAGAGCCCAATGTCTATCGACAGATGAATGGGTAAAGAAGATGTGGTATATACACACAACGGACTATTACTCAATCAGCCAAAAAGAATGAAATCTTGCCCGGGGCGCCTGGGTGGCTCAGTGGGTTAAAGCCTCTGCTTTCGGCTCAGGTCATGGTCCCAGGGTCCTGGGATCGAGCCCCGAATCGGGTTCTCTGCTCGGCAGGGAGCCTGCTTCCCTTCCTCTCTCTCTGCCTGCCTCTCTGCCTACTTGTGATCTCTGTCTGTCAAATAAAGAATGAAATCTTGCCATTCGCACCGACATGGATGGAACTAGAGGGTGTTATGCTAAGCGAAATAAGTCAATCAGAGAAAGACAGTTATCATGATTTCATTCAAAGGTGGAATTTAAGAAACAAAATAGATGAACACAGGGGAAGGGAAGAAAAAATAAAATAAGACAAAAACAGAGAAGGAGGCAGACCCTAAGAGACTCTTAACTATAGGGAACAAATTGGGGGTTGCTGGTGGGGAGGTGGGCGGGGGGATGAGATAACTAGGTGATGGGCATTAGGAGGGCACTTCATGGAATGAGCACTGGGTGTTCTATGCAACTGATGAACTACTGAAATCTACCCCTGAAACTAATAATACACTATATGTTAACTAAATTGAATTTAAATTAAAAAAAAAATTTTTTTTAAGTGGGAGTTGGAAGGGACCCATGTGGGCTTTGGGCTCATGTCGAATGATTTTTAAGAGGGACTGGGGAAGGCGGGACAGGGCTGCATCAGAGGCTGCCACAAAGCAGAGGCAGGACCCCAGCGGGGTGTGCAGCAGTCATCCCGTTGTTCAAGAGGCAGAATGAAGTGGGGCTGAGAAAGCCACTAGGAGAGAGGCTGCCCTTAGGTTAGAAAGCAGGGATGGTTCAGAAGGAGAGAGTTTACCCCATCATTTTGCAGCTGTGGTATTGCCTTGGAGATACCCTGTCTGTGTGGCCTTGGCCACGTCCCATCAGAAACTTTTTTTAGGTTCTATTAGGAACATCGCAGCCTAATTAGCAGCAGTCCAAAGAAAGGAACTCGGGGTCCTGTTTTCTTGGAAACCAACAAGTTAAGATAACTGTAGCATGCGGTGTCCACACCAGCTATTGCTGTGGAATCCAAGGCTGCGTCCCTGTGTCAAGGTGACCCAAGGCTCAGATCCTCGAGGCAAGAGTGGGTCCCTCATTCCCATGAAGCGAATCCAAAGCAAAGCTTCTCACAGCCTAGGATGTGAGAAAACACAGCTTCTCGGCATAATTTCATTGCTTTCAATGAACAAAAGCAGTTTCCTCTGGTTCACACCTTCTACCAACTTCTTCCTGCTCACCTGTCACGAGTTCAGACTCACTGGTCTGGCCATCAGTTTCACAGGGAACATGGCTGCATTTTTACCCAAAATGTAGGCAGAGTGAAAGTTTTTAAGAGCTCTGCGTCTTTAACACCTTTAGTCTCTAGTGCCTGGCACAAAGTAAATACCTGATAAATGCTGGTGGAATTAAATGCTCCGGCCTGGGGGGCGCTGGGAACAGAAATGGGACGGTGGGCACTTCTCAGACCGCGCTGTTCGGACACTCTGCGCTCCGTACACTTATAGGTTGTTTGTTACCATCCCTGCCAAGTTCCTTTTTCTGTCGAGGGGGCCACTCCAATACCACACGGATAGGAAGGAAAGTGTGGTATTTGCAGCTGTGCCCTGTAGGTGTGGTCCTTGCTACAAGTAAACACAGAGCCCGATTGTTTTCTAGAATTGAGATCCATATGGCCACAGAAGGTGAGAACCTTTTGGCCGGGTCCACCAACCACCTGCGCCGGGCTCACCTGAGAGGCGTGCTCACAAAGCACCAAGTCCCGTTTTCAGTCCACATCAGCTGATTGGAACCTCCAGCCCTGGAAACTGGGGTCTGCGGTTTTCACAAACTCCCCTGCGTGTTGTTTGTGCATACTAGGGTTTGAGAACAGTTCATCCAAATCATGCTATTTTTTTTTTCCTGTAAGGTTTGTTCATCTAATAAAGCAATGGGAATCTATTGATTCACTCTCCCATTGAACCAACATTCACTGAATGCCGGGTGCAGAGATAACTGCGGTGAAAAGGACTCTCGGGGAGCTTCCGGGCTTCCAGGAAACTCTGTAGGAAGACTACAGGTCATGATGTGAACGAGATTTTGTTTTCCTTTTTTTAGACCAAAAAGAAAAACAAAATGGCGCCATGTTTGCTGACGAATGATCGGAATTGCCAATGTTCACAAGCTAAGCTGTTCACAGCAGTTACTTCTCAGAGGGTGGGGTTCCTCGGCAGTATGAAGAGAAATGGACTTCACTGTACCACCCCCAGTTTGACGGCATCCTCCACTCCAGTCCCCTCTCCACATCCTGACTCCACTGACAGCTTGGTGTTGAGCCTGGCACCCAGGCCACTGGCTTATCCCCTCCCACTGCCAGCTGCCTCAGTCTCTCCCAGGTTCTGTAGCACCAGCCATGGCAGTCACTGAGGCAGGAACTGGAGCTCCCATGCCTTGGCCCCATCTGTCCAGACTCCTTGCAAAGTCTGCTTCTCTCCTCACCTCCAGGTTCTCAGGATGCTCCGTGTAGTATGTGAGATCTCAAAGGCTAGTAGGGGCAGGTAGTATCCCACATAGGGCAAAGTTTGACTAATAATGGATAAGACAAGCAACAGCCATCAGAGAAAAATATAGCTACCCCACCTCCAATGCACACACCCATGGACTGTTCCAGGCAAGGTGGTTCCTGAAGTCTGTTGGGAGATGCCTGTCCCTTTCCTTTTTTCATTGTTGCTGCCCTAGGAGAGTACCCCTAGGTACCAGCATATGAGCTCTGCCTCGGGCTCTGTTGTCCAAGGAAACCATGCTAAGACAGCATCTCCACTTAAAAATTAATTTCTTCCAATTTGTCTACTAAAATATTTAAAGTGTCTAACTGTGGCATTATGCCCGAGTGTCCATCTCTGTCTTGAAGGTGGGGAGTGGGTGGTGCCTGGCTCATATTTGTTTTTCCAGCCCAAGAATCCTGCCTTCAACATAGTGGGAAGTCAGTAAGCATGCATTTGATTAAATAATGCAAAATCTCTGCCTTTGAGAGGCTTGTGATCAGAATTGTCAGGCACCTGGAGCCATCCTTGAAATGGGGTTGATCCCCTCAAACAGTCAGGCCCCTGGATAATGAGCTAGAGCTGCCCTATGTGATCATACAATGAAAGGAGTCAAAAATTGGTGAGAGCATGGCAAGGAAATAACAGGTTATTGATGATAACTTCCCAGTTCCCAAAATGAACTACTAAGGGGCCTGTGATTTTCCTGGGCTCTGACAGTCAAGCTGTGCACCACAGGCTCCTTGAATCACTTTCACACCAAGAAGAGTCAGGTGAAGGCACAGAGAGCCTCATCCCATGGACAAGGCAATCTCTAGATTTCAATGTGCAATTACCCCCAACCTTATCTTCCCAAGAACTTTCTATTTTGTAGATTTGCATACGTTGAGAACACTCTTTTGGGTTACTTATATTTTTGTCAAACATAGATTTTGCATCCTACATGATTTTTTAAAAAATCAGATTGTTTTAAAAGGCAGTCTCCTACCCCTCCAGTCCCAGTGATCTATGTGCTGTCCCCAGAGCTAACTACAATCAGCCCTCTTGACTGTGCCCCCAAGAATTTATGGTCATGTTTCTAAACAATAGATGGCTATTTCTGATTCTTGATTGTCCACTTTAGACTTAACTAAAAACATCTCACTATGGTATATTAGACATAAACTATTAACATCTCACTATGGTATATTAGACATTAACTATTAATATCTCACTATGGTATGTTAGAGCTGTTCTTTCACTCCCTATTTCCCTGCTGCCTTCCCCTACCCTTTGGACCAGACTTCTCACAGCATGTAGCTGTATCAATAGTCAATTACATATGCTTATATAATTATCATTCACCACTGAGACCATTAGCACATAGGTCAATACTCCTTTCCTACAATTTTTTGTCCTGGGGTTAATAATTACTCCCATTTAATTCATTTGCCTGATTTTCTTTGTGTCTATGCTTGTTTCTCTCCAGATACTCCAATAATTCTGTCCAATGTCTATAAATTTTCCTCTGCCATACACTTATAAATACGTCCCCATCCCCAGTTCTCCATCCTGTTTGGACAATGCCTGGGGTCCTTCTGAGCTTGCCTAGCCCTGCAGCTGTCACCCTTGGACTCCTCTACTTTGGGTCTTCTGTTTCTTAGATTATTTCCTGTCCAATAAATTTAAGGGTAGAATAAAGACATCCGCTGACAGGTAGAGACTCAAATTGTCCATTTCCCTAGGAAACTATTAGATGATGTGCTCTTGTCCTCAATCAGAGAGTAAACCAAGAAACAGGAAGTCTCAGACCCTAGTCACAGGCATTCGAAAACAGGAGAATGGCTAAAGGAAGCTGAGTCACTTCTCTGCTGGGACACAACTTCTTTAACACTATCCCAAGGAGCAGATGACCACAATGTATCCAATTTATCAAATCACCACCATGTACACTTGAAACATCTTAACAATTTTTGTATGTCAGTTATAACTCAATAAAACTGAAATTAAAAAAACAAACAAACAAACAGAGGAACCAAAAAAGCTTTTAAAAAGTGATGGCAAAGATTCTTTCTTAGTCTGGCTCAGAGCAGAGCCGTGGGAATAAATAATCTTACAAGAATTCAGTGTAGACATCAATGCGATTACCAGCATATTCTTACTGATTGGTGGAGCAGAGAATTAGAGGTTGGGAATCACTTTCCTTGGGCACACTGAAGGCCTCAATCCCTCATCTCCTGGTTTATCATGTCACAATGGAGAAGTCCGGTGCTATTCCCATTCCCAACCCTTTGTATGTGCCTGTTTCTGGAACCTTTCAGGGTGATTTTATTACCCCAAGTTCCATGATATTACATCTCAAGGCGGGCCTTTCTCTAGTCCTCCTAGTATTGTTGTGAACGCTCCATGGGCCCTTTCGATCTAGATACTCATGCCCTTTGGTTCTGGGAAATTGTCTTGAATTAATCCCTCTTGTAATTCTGTGCACTTCGTTTGTTTTGTTTTCTGTTTCTGGAACTCTTGTCAGTCATCTGTTCGACCTCCTGAATTAGTCTGTAAATTCCTAGTTCTTCACTTCCTTACGTTCATTTGTCTTTTTATCCTTTCTTTTCTAGGGTGTTTCCTTCTCTCCTCTCCTAGTCTTCCTAATAAAATGTTGGAAGGAGGCATCTCTTAGTTTTAATTTCGATGATCTCTTTCCTCTTGTCTGATTATTCCCTTTTTTATCTTTTTTTAACGTTAGGGACAAATACACCTAGCACATGGTGGAGAGCAGAGATGGGAGGTTAACTTTCTGGTGACTCTTACAAGGACGCTAATCCCATCTATAAAGGTTCCACACTCATAATCTCATCTATTCCTTATAATTACCTCCTCCAAGGGCCCTACCTCCTAATAACCATTGTTCAAGGTTCAGGTTTCAACATAGGAATTTGGTGGGGGAGGGGGCACAAACATTCACTCCATGAAAACATCTCATCTAACCAACTATGTTTTAAAGCAATATTTTGTGCCTCCCAATTATGAGCCTCCCTGGGTGATGGGGGCAAATTAGCTCACCTCCCTACAGTAACTCCTCCTAAAAGCTAGGTTTCCGTTCCCTCCAATTTTCTAAATCATCATCACCTCCATGGGCTATTCGTTTCCCAGGAATTTATTAGGATGCTTCGCCCACTGTTGAGAGTTTATATCTTTCTTTTTATTATTATTCCTTTGCTGGCATATTGGGAGAGGAAAAAGATACATGAGATCAATTTATCTTGTCTTACCAGAAGTGTCTACTACCTTCCTGAGCTCCTGCATGTCCTTTTCTTTGTGATTGCTGTAGCTCACCATTTCCCAAAGGACATTTGGAGGAACAGTATTTACATGGGCTGTTAATAAAGGTACGTAAAGAAAGGATCTCATGGCCAGATAAGCATGGGAGACATTAGACTGCAAACACCTTCCAGCAATGCCAATATCTTTCGAACAACTTGAATAGCATTCTTCAAGAAATGCCTCCAGAGCCAGCTTAAAATCCACATAAGAAAACCATTCTCATTGCATATGGCACACCTCTTTTGTGATCACACGCACACACCACACACACACAATTTATATTAGACTCAGCTTGCACAACTATCTTAGTTCCCAGATTTGACTCTAAGTTATTTTAGATCTAAAATATTCAAAAGAATGTGCTTTAGTATCTGCAGAAGAATTCCAAGCATGTTCTGAGTGATGACAAAGTTAGCTTACGTCTCGAGCCACCAAAGATAAGTACTTTGAAAGGGACAGCACGCCATCAAATTCACAAGCCCTGCTTATGAATATTTTGTAAGTCTTTTGATTTTATGGCTACATGTTATACTCAAATGAGGCACATCCTGTTCCAAATCCCTAAGAAAACAAGGATTAATCTCCTTCAATGACCAATGAAGCCTTCTCTTCTGACAGACATCAAAATCAGCGAGGGTTTGTCCTCTGTTTTCTTTATTCTTTCTGTTAAGCTCTTCCTATGAAGTTGTCCCACATTTGATGTGTCCTTTGTTAAATACCACTCATTCTCTGCCAATTTCGAAAAACATGCTTTATTTCTACTGCTACAGCTGAAAGGGAGAGGAAAAAAGGGTCTGGGTTTTTTTTTTTTCAAGAGTGGGTGGGGAGAAGCTTTTCCAAAGGCACCCCGTGATTTTCTCCATTCCCAATTTTGACATTTCTTTCATGGTTTGTCTGTTTTCTGAGGAAAAGACGCTTCCTGTATGCCAAAATGCCACTTGTTACAAATGCAGTCAGCGTCCCTGAAACACTCCGAGGGTAACTTCATGATCCACCGAAGTGTCTGGCTGACACACAGTGCAGCTCAGCTGCCAGGACCCTAAATGAATGCCGATTACAATTAAATGCAAATTAGCCGCAACAGTACATACATAATTTCTTCAGCTGCCTCCATATTCCAAGGCACAAATGCCATTCCAGACTGTTATAATTAATTACCCCCGGAGAAGTGTACAGTAAGGATATCCCTATCATTTCATCTTTCATCATCGATTTACACGTCTGACATGGGGAGCATGTCGTTTGCCAGTTAGGCAGTTTAATTAGGTTAATCAATGCAGCCACCAATATGCTATGGAAGTCACTAGACTGGTTGCTACCCACCTACCTTGTTTTCCTGCAGTGCAGCACGCTGGTGCAGGACCACCGCTGATGCCGAGCACCAATCTGGCAGTGGGCAACCCTGCCCTTCGCCAGACTCATGCCCAGTGTCTCTCCAGGGCTCAGAATGGTGCCTGGCGTGTCCTAGGTGCTTATTAAATTCATTCAATAAATGGATAAATGGATGTTCTAGAGGCTTACTTTCCTCACTGCAATGCCTGACTTCCACGGGAAATCAGAGAAGCTCTATGAACAAAGGGGCCAGAGGATGTGGAGAGAGAATAGCTGGTGAAGACAGAGTCTGTGACCAATTGTCCTGTCCTGCCACATTTCTGCAGCCACCAAGCTAAGCCTATGGTCTGCCTAGCCCGGGGATTCTACTGGAATGTGTTAAAGGTGAAGAGTGTCAGAATGCCATCTGGGCACCACATGGTCGCTCTTTCCCGTTAAGCAGAACCTCAAGTGCTCACAGCAGGGTGCTGCTTTCTCTGCCAACACCCTACAAAGTGTCTTTGCAGATGTCTCCATTTGACCAATGAAGCATTACAATGGGCCCATTCATGAAATGAAAAAGCTCCTTATTACATATGGCAGAGGTTCCTAGCTACCCACAGAATGTAGGCTTTCCTACCATCCTTGTCCCTTTCAAGTGGCTGCCCAAGGGCTATATTATCTAAGCTGGTCTTGCATCTAGATGGTTTCATTCAACTAATGCTCACCAACAGAATTCTGGCAGCTCGTATTATCTAGTCCTCCACCCCAACATGTCCTCTTTCACACAGTCTTACAATGGGATGTTGTCCTCCCACATCAAGCAGCGGACTCTGTTCTCTCCCTTTCATCTGGGTGAGCTTGTAAAGTTTGTCAGGCCAAATCATAAAAGGACACAGCTTCTTCCCCATCCTCTTGGGACACTCACACTTGGAGCACAGTCACCGTGTTTTGCGGCCCCCTCATACACCACAGCCCCACAGCCATGTGGAAAGTCCAAGCATGGAGCTCCTGGCTGCAGCCGCAGGTGATGTAGCCGCCGACACCAGCCTACAGGAGAAGGGGGTGAGCTGGCCAACAGACTCTAGCCCTCAGACTTCGAGCCACGCCAGGAGACACCAAATGGAAAGGAAGTAAGATGTCCACACCAAGCCCTGTCCAAATCGCAAATTCATGAGCAAAACAAATGTTATTGATATAAGCCACTAAGCTTGGGGTCATTTGTTATGCATCAGTAAAGGACCGGGACAGGATTGAGAGTGACAATGATGTGTGTCACTTCTAAGACAAAGCATTGAAGAACTAGGGGTATCTTTTCTGTAGGTACTCTTTCTCCAAGGCCCTAGTGCAGGTGGACCACAAGAGGGAGTGACCCAAGTATCTCAATGGCCACTCTGTGGCAAGCTTTCCATCATTCAAGAATGCCTGCATCAAACTATTTCAGAGATAGAAATAAATGTCTGTTAAGGCATTCAAACTCAAGAGTTTTTATTTTTATAGCATCTAGGATTATCCTACCTAATTCAATATATTTTTTTTCTAACCTCCCCCAAATCTCCTACTCTGACCAGTATCTTCCTCTCCTTTAGTTTCCCAGTTGTCTGCATAATACTAACGGTTGTCACTTGGGTTTCTGTTTAGTTATCCTCACACAAAGATGAAACTCTGTGTTATCAGAAGGACAATACTTAAAAACTTCAACTCTCGTAGAGGACGTATAGGTAGAGGGCAAAGGAAGGGTAGGAACTCATCCCTCCTAACCCTCCTCAACACCTCCAGGCAGCACTGGCCCAGGACAAGAGGGAGGGAAACACTATGCTCCATAGAAGTGAGCCAGCACAGGTCAGTGGACAGGCTCCCCAATACCCCTTGCAGAGGCAGGCTTCTAGACTGAGGACGAAACTGTCACATGCAGACCATTAGGAGTAGACCTGCCATGTTTCATAAGCAGTTCAGAAGGACCACATAGACCTTTGGTTCCCATGCGCTTTGATGCCAGACAGAGGGCGAAGAAAATTCAAGGCCCAGCCCAGCATCTGCACCCCCAGTGTCTAGCCCCTCATCGACAGGTCTCAGGGACCTGGGTCTAACGTTCATTCCCTCAGCTCTCCCTTAACGAGAATCTTCCTCCTTCCCTAGTTCTGAAGGACCACAGGCCACCCGACTTTCCCAAATCATGACAGTGCGATGTCCCAGAGCATCATCTCTGGCACTTGGGAACACAAGAGCAGAGAATGTTGTCTCATTTTTAAATACTAACAGGAGTTGGTGCTACAGGAGGTGACGATGAACCTCAGTGGGTCTCTTTCAGGGTTTCTGAATTCTGAGAGATCCCCAAAGGTCTTGCCCTCTGCCTAACATTAAAATCACTCCCTAACCTGAAACACATTTGGAAAAACGAAAAATTCTGCTGGGGAGCTCAGATTGTGTCCCTGACACTCGGGAGGAGAATCTTGGTGTGAACCATGCTGTTCCAGGAAGTGGCTTTTTGAATGTGCAGCATAAAATATGTTCAGCATAAAATATCAGTGCCTGACCTTATACCTGCCCCGTGCATCCTCCTAGCACCAGGGGACCTGCCCTACAACCACCCCCAGCTTCCTTCCTGATGATACCACTCACCTCTATTACTTATAGCTGCCTAAAGTCTTCTCTGCTTAATTTTTATTTTTCTTTTCAAGACTGAATGGCAGCTGCCCAGAGAGCACTTGGGATCCAATCCAAGATGAAAAAGTTTCACCACTAAATGGAAAAGTACAATAAAAATACCCCTGGTTCGTGTTTACTTTTCGAATTACTTCATCTGTGAGTCCCAAACCCTCTCAACTCACAACTGCCTGGCATCTTGGGGTACCATCCCAAGCAAGGGTCCGTGGGCTTTGCTCTGCATTGCCAGCCCAGGAACAGTATGAGACGAGATCACATGCCATTTCCGCAGATGGCCTGTGGGAGAATTTTTTGGTTTTTATGCTTCAACAGAGACCCCAGAGTGGAATTCAGCTTTTCACAGTTCATTCCTAAGTTGAACAAACGCTTTTTCTAGGGGGACCTCAAGAATGTTAGAGATTCCCTCATCTTTCCATGATTCCAAGCATGGTCTAATCCCTTATCTCTCCATGAGCTGTTTGGCTCATGCTGTTTTGATTTCACCAGAACGGCTGAGCCTCTGAGATCCCTAGCTCTGGCCTCCTCTCTTCAATGGGTCCCTCTGGGCCTCTGGGCTTAATGGCTTCAATGGAGATCTTGTGGGATAATGTTTCCAGATTTGTTTTCCAGAGCCTCAGCCCCTGGGAGCAGACCTGCCTGGGTTTTGTCAGTCCCTGCCCAACCCCTCCCCATCAATCTCCCCTCACCCCCCTTCTCCTCCATCAGCAGCTCCCTCCCTGTTGGCTCCCTCCTTCACTGCTGACCTTGGAGGAGCGATAAGGCTTTGGTGGCTGTGCTCAGCCGGGGAGACGTGGAGGGACCAAAAGCCAATTTCTAGTTTTCAGCCTCTTCTCGCTTCTAACAGATTTGAGGGTTTTAAAGGCTTTGTCAATCCAGGAAACCTCTTTCCACCCATCCCTATCCTTGAAGCTCCTCACAAAAGCACCACCCCCCTCCCCCCATTGATTAGACTCTTCGTCCTCTTAGGCCCGATCTGCTTCATGCTGCCCAATGCTGCCCAGTGAACGGTGGCCTCACTGAACCCCCAGGACCAACTCAAGTCGTTACCCCATTTCTGGTGTTCTAGTTGGCCTGAAAATCGTATGGGTGCCAGCAGGGTGTGGGAGGGATCTTCCTAGGTAGCCCGCCCACCACTGCTGCCTTCTCCCTTCCTACAGACCTAGGTCCTGTCTGCATTCCCAGGTTTGCTGGGCAGGTAAGAGCATCTGCCTGAAGCAAAGGAGCCAAGAACCTTGACAAGTCCAGACTCTCTAGCAAATCAGATGAAGAGGAATGTAAGTCAGGATGGTGCTCATTATGCCTTAGACCCTGCGTCACTCAGGTCACAAACTCCCAGCTGTGTGACTCTTTTCTGCCTTCACGTAACAATCAGGTTTCAAAACTAACCTTCCACACCCCGACCAGCACCCCCATAAGCAGTAGCAGTTCAAGTCTGAGAGTCACAAAGGAAATGAAGGACGGACCGCTCTGACCCTGTCTTTGCCTGATGCAGACACCCACCCTGAGGGGATGGCTCCATCAAAGCCACTTTAGTCATCTGAGCACTTGGTTTAGGAGTGCCTATAAAACTGGGGCTTGACCTAGCGGCAGACGCGGTCCCTGGTTTTTAGATACCACAGATCATTCTGATGTTCTCGGGGTTGGGACATACTGAAAGTACGCCCAGAATGTGATGGCCGGAGGAAGGAGAACAGCTCACCCATCTAGAGGGAAGGGGAGAAGAGTGCAGAGGATCGGGGGACTTAAGTCAAGAAGCCATTCATTCCTTCATTCAAGAACTCGAGAATTGATTTACTGAGAGCTGATGACGTGCCAGCCTGAGCACAGGGACTACGTGCGTGTACGCTGGTACACGGAAAAGATTGTACAAAATCCTTGTTCTCATGGACATGATGGACCTTGGTCTCCTGGAAGAGGGTCCAGCTTGCAGGGAGGTAGGAGGGGAAGAGGGGATTCTACTTTCAGAGTGAAATTGAGGAAACCAAGGCTTTGACACTTACAAAGTGGCAGAGGGAAGGTGTAAATGCGGGCCTCCCCCCACCCCACTACCCACAGCTACATAGAAGCATCTGTTAAGATGGGGGTCACGGGGCCCTAGAAAACCCATGCCGATGCTGGCATTTCATGTGGTTGGGAGTTTGGTCCTTCAGTTATTTTCCCCTTCTGAACAGAGTTTTCTGGGGACACAAGGGTTACAAATGCTCTTTCGCTCAGCACTTTTAGCATTGGCTTCCAGGCCTCTCGGGCAGAGATATTCATCTACATAAATAACACAATTCCCTTAAGGAATTCAAAACATTTTAGAATCTGCAATCAAATTTGTAAAATAAGGCAAAGCAAAGCATAACCAAAAAAACCAACAAAAAAATTATGTAACCCTTTTTTTGTTCTCCAAAGCTGTAATTAAGAACAAAAATTAGACAGATATACAAGGAAAGAGCATAGAGTTTATCAGTGTATTATTTTGCGGACAAAGTATAAAAGCAAACATGCGTATTTGGGGGTTTCATACGTGTGATTCCCACACAAAGACTGAAATTCCTGTTTTAACAGAATTACCTCCCTCCCCTGGGAAGTAAACCATGGAGTACACAGGTACTTTCCAGCCATCTCTTTCTTTTAATTCTAAACTGGTTACAGGAAAGGACACACTTTGTTATGAAAACAGAGCACCACCTTGGTTTTAAGAGGGAAGCTGAGATACCTACCTACCTACCCATGGTTACTTCCGCTTGAAGAGAAAGAAAACAAACCCCAAAGCCTTGAAGTGATAACCAACGGTTAGTTTTACTTCACAGGTGATAACAATGTGTCCTTTCATAAGCAGAAGATGCAAAAACAGGGCTGCGTGTTACTTCGTTTTCAGTGGAAGGGCAGGTCCGCAGACGTGCCTTCTCTGACAGCGCCTCCCGTCTCTCTGCCCAGCCATCACTCAGCTCCTATGGATTTACTCCATCTCAATGTCACTTCCCACGGGCATCACCTTCTGTGCCCCCATCTCCCTGTCTCCTCGGTTCTTCCTCTTCCCCCTAGTGTTCCTTCTCTGCACCTTCACAGAAGCACCCATCTCCAGGCTCCTCTTCCTACTCAGTAGAGCTGTTCTTCATCTATCGCTTGCCCCTCTCCCATCTCGCTGTACTGCTCTCTGTCTTTAGAATCCTTCTCCTTCTTTTACCTCTCCACCAAGCTGGACTCTATTCAATGAGGTCAAGGTGCACCATCTTCAGGGATGAGAACAGAGATTTTTTTTTTTTAATCTGTTTTGTTCACTGTCATAGTCCCAATACCCAGAAGAGTGGCTGGCCCATGATCAGCTCTCAATAGATAGTGAATGAATGAATGAATGAATGAATGAAAGAACGAATGAACAACTTCACTGCTTAACTCCCCTGGTCCTCTGCACCATTCTCTCTTTCCCTTTGGATGGGTCACCTGTCTTCTCCTTCATTTTCCCATTACATTCTGTGTTCAATTCCAGGATTTCTCAACCCTGAGGGAAGTTTGGTGCATAGCAAATGCTCGCCCTGGGTAGCTGTGTAAATATCATGATCCTAATGTCTATGGGTCTTCTCCTTATCCCCAGTGGCCCACTAGTCTGACAATCAATCCCAAAGCCCCCTTCAAAGCTTCTCCTGAACAGTAGAACCTCAAGTTATAGGGGAACTAACATTCTGACCATAAATCCTAGAGCCCCTATAGCAATATGGTAACATGTGCGTGGGGTCCCAAATAATCCTAGAAAATAAAAGTCTTGTTCTTTTGATGTGAACAATTTTCTGAAGGGAGAGAGTATATTTCAGAGGGAAGAGCATTGGGTTTGCAGACCTGGGACTGGGGTTTGAGATCTGTCTCCTTCTCTTCCTAGCTTTGTAATGTAGGGTGACTCACTTAGCTTATCTCAGTTGTCCTCATCTGCAAAAGAAGATATTAGACCTCTCCAAGGTTTTTGTTAGAATTACATATAAATGTAAAAATTCAATGTCAACAATGACCCAAAAAAAGGGACAAATCAGAACACAGGTAAGGATCCCTGAATAGTTGCTAATTAAGCTTTGCTTCCCTTTCTTCTCTTGTCACCTTCTTACCTGCCAGCCACACACCCAACCCCTTGATCATTTCAATGCATCTTCCAACAGAAAGGATGTATAAGAAACATCCATTCTTAGTTTTAAATCCCAATAAATTACTTAGTGGAAGATAAAGGAAGCTATGTCTGTTTGGGTTGAAATGAGTTTTATGAGCGAGCTGCAGACTGCTTGGTTAGCCATGCCCGCCCCACAGTTTCCATGGAGAGAGGCTGCACTCAGAGCGTACACCTGTCTCCTGTCATGTTGTATCTGAGTCATCTCTTCATTCTACAGTGGCAGGCTTTCTTTCCAAAACATTCCCACTTTGCTACTACATGACCCCCTCTCATGCAGCAGGAGTTTGCCACGCACTCATCAGCCTGGGTCTGTGCTCCTAATTGCATCTTTTCCGAGGTTGGCACATCTACCCTGATAGCTCTGATTAGTTTCAGTCTCTTTAACGGTTAACAGTTGCATCTGCCAAGGGAGGCTAGACTTGAGCTTCGACTAAACCAATTAGCAGCAAGACCCCCCCCCACTCCCCCTGCCTCTCTGCTCCTGCATCAATGCCCTGAATTGACAGTAAGAGCATCTCCACAGCGGCTGCGCCGAGTTCTAAGCCAGGACTTTCGAAGCCCTTGCCTGGCCTCCGTCACCTCTGGACGCCACCTGAGAGCCCTGGCTGGTCTGGGCTGAGCCTTGCTGTCTCTGCCATGAGCTACTCTTCCGTAAGGTGCTGTTATGATCATTTCTGTGGCTCGTAGAATGGGTTGAATGTTGGCCTCTACCTAGCTTCACCCAGTAGAACACGGTAGCATGCTTGTCTTAAATGTGATTTCAGTTATAGAATAGTCTTTAAGCCCCGAAGCCACTTGAAAAGGGAAAAGCCACCGGTTTTAGGTCAGCACTAGGGGGCTGCCCTGGTGAGAGGTGAGCCACAGCCTGTGTGTAAGCTGGCAAAGAAGCTAAAAGTGAAAGTGGGAGCTTTGCCACCTCCGGTCCGTTCAAGCCGGCTGAGCCTTGGAGCTGAGCTCCAAACAGAATCCAGAGATGACTGGTTATCTCCTGTTTGTTGATGATCTTGACTGGAAAGTATTACTGAGTGTTGAACGGGCACAAGCCTACCTTGAAATGACTAAGCTTGCACCAGCAGAATGAGTCACAGGCACTGCCAACTTCCAGGCACAGGCCCCAGGCCTGGGTTTTTATTACCTCATTGAGGGTTCGGGCTTCGTCCAACTGGGACTCAAGGGCTGCTTCTCCCTTCTTCTTTTATTATAAAGGAGACGACAAAGCGGAACGCAGCACGGGGTCGATGACAATTTTTAACCTCTGGGAAAAGTGAGATTTCTGCTTCCTGCTCATCATTTCTGTTAAAGATTTGACAAGTCTACGGAAACCTTCGCCCCTTGCTCACTCCAGGACTCCAGAACTGAGTCCTTCTCTCTGATAGTTGGAGAATTTATTCCTTTCCTTATTTGGTCACTAGATCCCGACTCTGAAACTCAGGAGATTTACCTGCAATGACCAGCATGTCATCTTCCTCCACCCTTTGTATTTTATTTCCAAGGGGGCAAGATGGCAGTGGTGTGGTGCATTTTTATTTAATTAGCTAAAAGGGTCTGTGTCTACCTCCACTGCCCATAAATTAATGCCCATTGTAAATGTCATGTAGAGAAACCTTCAAGGTTAGGATTAGCATGTCAAGAGCTGGAGCTTGATCTTCATCATCAGTCCCTGTCCTGGCCAAAGGAAACAAGTGACTGATAGACCAAGGGTAAGGATCTGTGAATCATGTAACATCACAGAAGTGGAGCCAAGTAGAAAATATATTATCCCTAGCTAAGAAGGGCTGCTGCTGGACTGAAGGTTCCAACGGCTCTACTAGTGGTAAATGCAGGGTGCTGTGGGCACCAGGAGGCACATCGACCCAGCCTGGCAGAGTAAATGCTGGAGGTGTCCCCAGTGTCAAGCCCTGAGGTTCAGTAGGAATTGGCCATGTGAAGGAGTGAGCTTACCATGCAGAGGGCTCAGCAAAGCTGAAAGCTCAGAGGAGCAAGGAGGTGTGAAATGTCCCTGTGAGAAGGTTAACGTGTTAAACTGGAAGCTCCCAGGCTCCTCGATTTCTGGTCCAATGCAGCACACATGCATGTGGTCTAGTTCACGGGTGTGGGCAGTTGTAGACCCCCCAGGCCCCATGTGACCTTCAACCCCCACTCCCAGTGGGGACACAGCAAGATGAACTGCAGGTAAGCATAGTGCAGGACTCGGAAATGGGTCAGCTACTAGTTTTCTCTGAATCACATAAACACAAAGGGAACTGTATTAGCGCACACCATCGAAATGCTATGCAATTCATGAGATTAAAAAGACAATGATCATTTTTATCCCATGAAGCAGAAACTATAGCTTACAAATGCTGAAAGAGCTGACTGGTAGGATTCCCTGTTGCTACATTAGTAAAAGCATCAAGATTCGGGTAGCCAACCAGTAAATAATTAATAGCGCCTATTATGTGAAAAAGCATTTGGGAGATGCAAAGATGTGGTGATGGCCCACATCCTCAAAGAATTTGTAATTTTAAAGGCATTCGTGAATACAAGTAGGTATAAATAAAGGTAATATTTCCTAAGTATCAAGAGCCAACTATCCCCAAAACCCCAGGGTGGGAGAGATTACTTCTGATTGGGGTGATGGGAAATCATGAGGGGCTTCACAGGCCTGGGGCTGCCTGGGCTGATGATGGTTTTATGAATCAGACTGGACCTTTGAGCAAGAGTAGGATTTCATTCTAAATGCCACATGGGGTCTTTCTGCCATCATTAAGTGATAAGATTACAGTCAAGTCTCAAGGGCACACACTAGGTCAAATCGTATGATACTGCCATTATTTTAGAGGCAGAAATTGTTGAAAATCCACAAATCTCATGAAATTCAACACAATAATCCTATCTGGTCTGAGGCCTCAGTTCAAAGAACTCCTAACAGGTGCGATCGTTCCCACAGCCTGCTGAAGAGGTGTGGCCCGTGCTGATCACCAGCATCTTCACATCTGCTTCCGAGGGAGCAACTTTCCCAGGAGCCCACTCCTTCCACTGGAACAAATTCACATGGTTGGAAATCTCTGGACAGTTTGGAAAATTCACTGCGTCATCCCCCAGATTCCCAGTCTCGTGGACAGTGAAGGAAAATCCATTTGGGTAGGTCACATTCTTGATGGTGAATGCTCCTGACAGGTCTTGTCTCTGAAATTCTCACTAAAACGAATTCTCTTAAGCCTCAGGAGCTTCTGGAAAATCCATGCCATGCTAACTTCTTGCTCAGTCTCTGGTGGAGAAGATTAATCACAAGCCTACCACCACCGTCTCAACCCTGCTTTGCTAGAACTTGCCCAGTGTGGAAAAACCTCCATTTGAACCCAGACCTGCCATTCCACAGGAGAGTCCTATAAAGGCCGGGGGCTGAGTCAGGCTTTTTGAAGCATGCTTTTTGGAGCTGACCAATTACGGATGCTGTCAACTGATGAGGGCCTAATCATTCCCTGAACCGGAGGTCATGAACTGAGAGCTTATTTTTAAAACTGTAATATTAGAGAACCATTTCAATATCCATGCAGAGATGAGGAAAAAACTTTTTTTTTTAAATAAATAATTTAAATGGTTACATTTCGGCCCTGCCCAGGATTGTGGATTCAGCTGCAGCTTGTGGATGGGATGACTGTTCCCAACATATCTAAATTCACCCCAAAAAATGGGTTTGTTTCTTTTTTTTAAAGGGACAGTCTCATTCTAGAACTAGAAAGAAAAAGGCTTTGGAGACCCAATGATCTCCCAAACGTTTTCAGACATTACTTCATGGGCCCCCGCAGCACCTTTAATCGCTCCTGTTTGGCTCCTTCGGATGCTGAGCTGGAGTGGGGAGCTGGGCCAAGGTCACCCCCCACCCCCCTGCAGGGGCAGGGCTGTGCCCGGCGGAGGATGGCACCGCGGACTGGGCCAGCCAGAGAAAACGCTGCCTCAGCAGCTGGAGGAGATCAGGACCTTCTTGCCTTCTGTCCCCGTGGCACCAAACGTGGGCAGGACAGAAAGAGAAAAATGCTTTTACCGCTGACTTCAGTGGTGGAATGAGTTGGTGACTTGGAGCCTGGAAGCTCATTGGAGCCCCTCTGACGCCGCTGCCCCCCGCCCCACTCCACCTCCGCGGGGTGGCTGCTGGGGACAGTCTGGCGAAGCCTCAGGGCCACTGCTCATCACTTCAGCAAGCTCAGTCCTCACCTCATGTCCCTAAGCTGTAGTCCCACGTCCTGAGTCTGCGAGGGAAGGAGGTGAGGCCCAAGGGGGCCAAGGGGTCTTTTCTAAACACACAAGGAGATGGTGGCAAGCCAGATCTCTTGGTTTAAAAAAACAAAAAACAAAAAAACAAAAACTGGGCAGGGAAGACAATTTGGGCAGAGGGAGACCAAGAGAGAAATGGGGGAAGACGGGAGAAAAGGGACAGAAGGAGGAAATGAAGCGTTGGAAGCGTAGGATGCCCATGTGTCCCTGACGGTGTCTGCGGCCTCGTGGCCGCCCTGCGCGGGCCTGCAAAGGGCCTCACCGACGCCCCGTGGGACCGTGCGGCCTGGGGAGGGCCTCCAGGCCGACAAGAGAAGCACCAACGCTGGCCCCTGGCCTCGTGGGACCGGAGACCCCGGAGCTGAGCTCCAGCCCTGCCCTGGGTCCTACGCACACAGAGCTTCATTCAACACCGTGGATGCCCGTTTTCCGAGGGAGTGAACTGCTCCGGCTCTTCGCCAGTCTGTGGAGGTCCCGCCCTGCTCCAGCGGCCCAGCCCTCGTGCGTCCGCACACCTGCCGTGCACCTGCGAGGACCCTGCACCTGCGAGGACCGTGCACCTGCGCACCGTGTTCCTGGCCCAGAGCGCCGGACGGCAGGGGGAAGGCAGCGAGCGGAAAGAGCAAAGGAGATGCTCTTGCCTCCTTTCTTGCTATGATCCCAAACAAAAATCTTCCGTGAGGAAAGGAAAGGAAAAGAAAGAAAAGGGAAAGGGAAAGAAAAAAGAAAGGAGAGGGGAGCGAAAGGGAGGGGAGGGGAGGGAAGGGGAGGGGAGGGAAAAGGCCCCCAAGAGGACGGTGGCATTATCTTCTCCCACACTCCAACCCTTAATGTCTGCTATTTCCTGGGACCACGCGTGTGTGTGTTTCAGGGAAGAGGACATCTTGTTTGGTTTTCGAGGGCTGGATGGTAAAGGTGATCTGGACTGATGGAACTTGAAGGGAAGGGCAGCGCTGTCCTAAGCCTTGCACGGTGCTGACTGAGGAGCTGAGGCCACACCTCCACAGGTTCCAGTGTGATGGCGGGGACCTGCTGGGCAGATGGGGGAGGCCCTGGGCACCTGACCCTCCAGAAAGCAGCCTAGCCCCTGGCTGTCCCTCTGGAGTCACCCCTGCGGTCCTGGACAGCACTTCTCCCACATCTGAGAAGGACATGGGGTCAGAAACACATGAATGGAAAAGAGAAAGTCCTTGTGTGCCTCTGACCCAAGGTCGTGTGTGTCAATGGTCTCTTGCAGGGGCCAGTAGCATGGTTGAGAGGGACCCTGAAAAGAAATGTTCTAACATGCTTTGCTTGCTAATCATTCTTCCTCGTGACTCTCAAACTGGGTTACACTCTCCCTGAGGTCAAGAGTCTTCCAACTGATGGTCCTCCTTTCTGGAGCTTCAGAGGGCAGTCCCAGAGAGGCCGGGTGTCCCCTGGGGTGAACGGGAACACAGCAGAGATCTGGCATTGACTAGAATTTTGAGGGTAGGAGACAGAGTGGAAAAGCTTCTGTCAATGACAGGCCGGAAGTGTGAGCTGGTCTTCTGTTCTTCTTACGGTCCAGGGCAGGACTGACACACAGGATGTGACCCACGTAGACGTGTGGATAGTTTTGGGAACAAGGGTGAGCAGTATGGCTGTGTTTCTGCAGGTGTGTCTTATGCCAGGGGAAACCTAAAACGGCGGGCTCTATCCTACTCTCTTTCTTTTAGCAAAGGACCTCTTGGCCTGACCATAAATTCTTAACTGACTTCCTAAGAATATGTCTGGTCTCAAAAAGAGAAAAGGGCTCTGCCTGAGGAAGTCCCACCACATGCCACAATCTGCTTTCAGAAAAATGAGTAGGAAGTAGAGGCGAGGACATGGTTTGTGGAAATAGGTCAAGCAAAGGCAATGCCTTGGAAAATCACCTTCCATTTGCCGTTGGAGGCTATTAAACATGAAAGGAAATTCCCAAAAGAAGAGGGGAGGTATCTGACCCAGTCAGTTTCTACAAATAGCCTAGATACTCAGCGTTCTGGAATGATTCAAGGCGTCCTGGCCCTGGCTGAGGGTGAGGGAAGGATGAGGCCTCTCTTCCAGATGCTCTGCCCACAGGACGACGCACTAAAGCTCTGATTTTGTTGCCCCAGCCAAACTCACAAGACACATCCTCTATCTGAGCACTATTATTCATACTATATAAGGTCAGCTGGTCTTCGAACAGGGATTCAAACTGTGTGGGTCCACTTTGACAGAGATTTTTTTTTCTTTTTTTAACGATTTTTATTTATTTATTTGACAGATCACAAGTAGAGAGGCAGAGAGAGAGAGAGAGAGAGAGAGGGGAAGCAGGCTCCCCACTGAGCAGAAAGCCCAATGCGGGGCTAGATCCCAGGACCCTGAGATCATGACCTGAGCCGAAGGCAGAGGCTGCCCTGACAGATTTTTAAAATAAATACGGCATAGTCCTGTAAATGTATTTTCTCCTCCTTAAGATATTAATAACATTTTCTTTTCTCTCTGTTACTTTATCATAAGAACAAAGTATAGCACACATATAACATACAAAGTATGTGTTAACTGACCGTGTATCAGCAAGCCTTCCGTCAGCAGTAGACTATCTGTCATTAGGTCTGGGCAGGGGGAGTCCAAAGTTACTGGTGTATTTTTGACTGCACGGGGCGGGGGGAGGGGGAGGTTGGCCCTCCAGCCCACGTATTTGTTAAGGATCAACTGTAACTTAATAAGCATCCCCGGAATCTTCCTGGTGCTTTGAAAATAATACCCCACCCATCCGCGCTGGCCAGGAGTGTGGAAGGAAGATGGATCTGCAGACCGGCCTACCTCGTGGCCCTCGGTATTTATGCCTAAACCCCCCTCTCCAGTCCTGGGTGTTCTAGCTCTGCTTCTGTGCTTCTCTGATCTTGGCTCTTCATTTCACTCCGTTCTCCAAGCTCTGATGGCTGGGCAGTGCACCTATTAATCTTGAATGGAATGAAGTCTCCGCCACTTCCATTTGAAAAAGAAATAGCTTTGCCTTTTCCATTTGATTCAACAGTATAAAATATTTATGATTCCTCTGGCACCTCCAAGCCCCCTCTCTCCCATCGATTCTCTCAGTCAGCACTAAGTGCTCACTTTGAGGAAAGTACTTCCCGTCCATCAGGGACAAGCCCAGGATGACAACATGCCGTGAGCCCAGCTGCTCCAAGTCCACAGGGTCCCCAGCAAAGCTCCTGCTGCTTCCACTGGGGGCTTCCATGGGTTTCCAAGCCCCCACCCTCGGGCGCTGGGGGCCTGCTTTTCCTTATTTTCTTCCACCTGGGTGTTTCTGCTACACACAAATGTAAGTGCCATGCCTGAGGGTCCTGTGACTTCAGGGGCTAAGTCAAGATGCCTGGGAGTGAGTTTCATCTGGGAGGCCCCCTGCAGATTGCAGAGGACACGGATGTCCACGCACCCTAGCTGAACCAGGTTGGGTGGTTATATCTTTTTTATTACTACTTTTTAAGATTTTATTTATTTATTTGACACAGAGAGAGGGAACACAAGCAGGGGGAGGGCGAGAGGGAGAGGCAGCCTCCCCAATGAACCAGGATCCCAATGTGGGACTCGATCTCAGGACCCTGGGATCATGACGTCAGTCAAACACAGATGCTTAATGATTGAGCCACCCAAGCGCCCATGGTTATGTCTCCCAGAGAGGAAAGCACCCATATCACTGCTCTTGGGACTGGCAAGAGGTTTGCCTCTTGGATATCAGGAGTCACTCCTGCTCTCCCCTTGCTGGTCCCTTTACAGGACTCCTGACTTCACCGTACCAGTAATTCCTCCAAACTTGCTCACTGCCCTAGGTGCGGAAAACAGTGCAGGAGGTGGTATGAGACACTGACCCCAACTGACCCGAAGAAAGATAGAGAGCTTCTGAAGTCCCTAAACCTTTCTGTGCCTCAACTCCTGGGGATTATAGCAGAAGTCACCACCCTGAGTCATGAGGAGGGTTACATGTACTAAACGTAAACAGCTAAGAACTGCCTGGCACTTACAAAGTGCTCAGTAAGTGTGAGCTACTGGGGCTGCAGGTGTTGTCAGCTTCATTTGATAAACCATCATCTGTCCCAGCCACTGATGACAAGGATGTGTCTCTGGCAGATGGCAGCGAAACACAGTGGGCTAAAAGCCAGGGAATGAGAGAACCTAGCATGGGCCCGCCTGGAAGTCCCTCGACGCTTCCTGCCTCTAGCCCGCAGGTAGGAGCAAATGAAGCATGTTGGGCTGTGGGGCAACTGGGCTAACCACACACCCATGCCTGGTATCATTCTCTATACATAGGGTGTGTCCGATAAACCCCAAACGTGTGGACCTATGTCCAGCATCCCCCCACTTCCTATTTGTTTGCATCTTCTTCAGTCCTGAGTGTTCTCCCTAAGGAAGAATACCATACTCTTTCTCTCCCCCTGCCCTCACCATCAAAACACACCTGTCGGGTATCCCAGATGCCTGGGATTTGCTCCCAGGTTTGCCAATGGCACAACACTACATGGTAGCTGGAAAGTGTAAACAAGGGTTTTAGGGTAAGACAGACTTGGGTTCAAATCCTGGCTCCGATAACGACCCCACAGTGCCTAGAACAAGCTATTTAACCTCCAGAAGACTCGGTTTCCTTATCTAGGAAATGAATAATAACAGTGATGGAACCTCAAAGTTGTCACTCGTAGAGTAGGGATTTCATGAGATGGCAAGAAAAGAGATCAGCCAAGTATCTGGCACATTCTACATGCTCAGTAAATGCTGATTATTACGGCAACTAGTGCTTGAGTTAACACACTCACTGGAGGACGTTCACATTTTCCTGATTTTTCTAGAGGTGATGATGCCACAAAACCAATCAGTGGTGGACATTTTGTCCAGGCCAGAGGGACAGATTTTTGGAGAGGTGATTTTCTGGGCAGACATCCCTTCACTGTGGCAATAGAAGGCTAACTGCTCTGCGCCCGCCCAAGAAAAAGAAACCAAAGCAAACCGAGCTGCTGGGCTGGAAGGTGAACTGAGCTCACACAGTCCTTCCTGTGCCAACGAGGAAGGATAGGAAGAGAGAGAATGAATAGAAATCTGATTCTGAGTCAAGTGTGGTCAACCTGGCAGTGGGGTCAATTTCAGTCATGAAGTCATTTTAAGTGGTGGCAGCAGAAGGCTGGTTTGAGGTTGCTTAATTGTACTGCAAGAAATTCAAAGACTGGAGAACACAAAAGAAATGACAAGAAGTCACTGGGGCTCATGTAGTGTATCCCCCTGAATGCTCACACATGGGGTACTGCTCAAATGTCTCTTGAACTGAAATGGTGCCCTCCACCCCACTAGCCTGTCCCAGGTGACCCTGAGGGAGGCATTGGCTGTGGGCCTCCCCGATGTGAAACTTCTGGGCCCTCCTGGAAAGGGCTGAGCATACACAGTTGCTTAATGTGGACTCATTCGCCCAACAGTGTCAGCATGTCACTGCATTAGAATGGATTACTCTCGGCCGCGCTGGCACTTTCTCCATCTGTTTACATTTAGAATGGGACTCATTGCCAAAGATTAGGAATCCCAGAGCCCACAACCCAGAAAGCGCAAGCCAAAGGGTAGAAATAAAAACAAATTGAAAAACTACTTGTAGCTTAGTTGAATTCAGAAGGACTGGGAATTTTTTTCCCTAGAGCATTCAGTCCTAGAGAACAGGACTTCGTGGCAGAAAGTCCAGATGGGCTTCTCAGGGGCCCTCCCCAAGTCTGTCTCCTTGACTTGGGCCTGCCTTTTCCGTCATGACCAGACCCTGTACTCCTCAAGGCAGGCAGGGACATGCCGAGTTCTTTCTCGTTTTCCCAACCTAGAGCCGAGAATCTGTGTGTAAGAAATGCTGGTTAGTTGAATAAATGAACTACAGTCAGTTCTTTGTGTTGGTTTTCAAACATGGCTACAAATTCTTTGACACTCTTCCCTTGAAAAGTAACCTCTGCCTTCCCTCCCCTTGAACCTAGATTGGATTCTGAGTACTGTCCCTATCCTAGTTGAGCAGAAGTGACATTTATTATTCCACAGCTAAGTGATAAAGGCTGTGTGGCTTTTGAACTTGTCCTTGGAGCCTAGAGTCACATGTAAGATGTTCCACCACGCTGAGCTGCCATGTTGGGACGTCCCGTGCAGTAATGACATGGAGAGGTCTCGATGCTACCTAAGCAGAGATGCCCAGCATGACCTCAGCCATTTGACATGTGAGCAAAGAAACCCACAGACAATGGCAGCCCAACTGTGTAAGTTACTCCAACTTTTTAATCTTTCCAAGTGAGTCCTCAGTCACTGTGGAGCAGACCCAAGCCATTCTCACTGTGCTGGTCTGAATCGCAGACCCAGAGAGTCCATGAGCACTGTAAAATGGTGCTGGGTTGGGTTACACCACGAAGCTTCAGGGCACGACAATAGGTTAATGTTATACTTTCTTTGAGACTCAAGCCAGAAGAGATTGTGCTATTCTGGCCCCTTCTAGTTGGTAAAAATTGCCACGGTCAGGAAGTTGATCTTAAAAAAACTTCAATTTTGTCTTTAGTTGAAACTCATAACTTCTGTATTTGACCTCTGCAGAGATGGGTAACAGCTGGTTCCCACTCTCATCTTATCACAGGCCTTCACATACTTGAGAATACTGAGTAAGTAGATTTTCAGTTTTTCCTTCTTTGAGTCAAATACCCTGAAATCTTTGCAGATCCTTTTATCTTTCTTCATTTTACCTTGTATTTGCCATCCTCTAAAAACAGATGTCAAGAGTTTATGGAGAGATGGAGAACATTGTCATGAAATGAGAGCCTTTGGACAAAATAACAATCCTTTCAGCATCTAAGGCACTTTATAATATGTAAATCATTTTCACCTGTATTATCCCCAGATGCCCATAACTACCCAGTGACATGAATGAGCTGGACATTTCTTCCCACTTATTAAAGTTAAGCTCCTGGGACACCTGGGGGGCTCAGTCCATTAAGGGTCTGCCTTCAGCTCAGGTCATGATCCCAGGGTCCTGGGATCGAGTCCACATCAGGCTCCTTGCTCAGTGGGGAGTCTGCTTCTCCCTCTCTCTCTGCCCCTCCCCCTGCTTGTGTGCGCTCTCTCTCTCTCTCTCTCAAATAAATAAATAAAACCTTTATAAAAATAAATACCATTAAGCTCCTTTCTCAGAATCACATTTGTTAATAGCTGAGCTGAGATAAGAAAACACACCTCCTTGAGTTGCAAGTCTAGCTGTGCCGGACAGAAAAGAAATTAAAAAGAAGAAAATCAGCTGATGTATTTGAATAGTGAATTATTTTCTCTTCAATTTTCCTTGATTACAATTTTGTCCTTTCAATAAACAAAATCAGGACATTTTTTAAAAAGAAACTTGGGTTTTTATGAAGTGTTTGGAAAGTATTGAAATATTTTGAAGTATGTAATTTTAAACATAAATAACTCAAATTGTGGGCACAACAGAAACTACTTAGTGAATTATGTTCTTATTGCTGTCATTGACTTTAATTTCTCTAGTTGTGGTGAAAATGGCAGGAAATTTGCTGTGGTCAGAATTAGAAATAACAATACATTGAACTTCACAGGATTGGCGTATATATATATCCGTACTTAAATGCCAATTGCAAATGTGTTCTATTGCATGAACAATGGAAGTGTTAGAATGTAAAGAAGCACCAGGATTACTTTTTTAAGATTTTATTCATTTGACAGAGAGAGAGAGAGAGAGGAGAGCACAAGGAGGAGGAGCAGCAGGCAGAGGGAGAAGCAGGCTCTCCACTGAGCAGGGAGCCCAATGTGGGACTCAGTCTCAGGACCCCGGGATCATGACCTGAGCCGAAGGCAGACGCTTAACCAACTGAGCCACGCAGGTGTCCCAAGAAGCACTGGGTTTTACGGCTACCACAGAACATCTTCACCAGCAAGTTCGTGAATGGAAGTCCCGTCCTATCAGTAGAGCACAGCAAGACCTAATAGCCTATGCTCTGTGAGGTAGGCATGGGTTCACACTTACTCTTAATGTCAGACCTTCCAAAGGCATGATAAGGCAAACAGGTAGGTAGGATGTGTATTTCCGTGTCCTGAATAGAGCCAAGGGAGCAGAGAAGTGATGATCCAGAGGACAGAGTGATGGAGGCTGGGCGTAAGGAGAATAAGGCTCACCAGTATTCCTACCCAGCAGCTACACTCTAGGGATCATATCTGTCAACGGCTGAGCTGAGACTAGAAAACGGAAAGAAGTGACACCTGCCTGTGGCTGTTCCACCACAACAGCAAGACTCACACTTGTCTCCACTGTGTTCCGCAAAGAATGGCCCACGGAACCTGGAATCCCAATCTCTGCTGGAGTATTGGGAGAGAGTCCAGAGTCTGTATTTTTAACAAATATTCCAGGCAATTGTGAGGCACACTAAAACAAGTGTGCTCATCGTGTCATCTCCTCAATCAGTCATCAGGTAGCAAAGAGTAATGCAAGACTCAGAGAGGTTCTAGGGCGCCTTGGGAGCTCAGTTGGTTAAGCATCCGACTCTCGGTTTCTGCTCAGGTCATGATCTCAGGGTCCGGGGTCAAGCCCTGTGACAGGCTCATGCTCCATGCAGAGCCTGCCCAAGATTCTCCTTCTCCCTCCCCCTCTCCCCACCTCTCTGTCTCCCCCACCCCCCACCACCGGCTTCACCCACGCACACTCTCTCTTTCTCCCTAAAATAAATAAATAAAATCTTAAAAAAAAAAAAGACTCTGGTTCTATCGAGCAGTACTGGAGGAGTCACTCTTGAACCCTTCAGAGTTTAGAGGCAGACTCTGCACCGCACATCGTCACAAGTGGCAAGTCGTGACACTTTTCTGTGGTTTGGTGTCCTTGTGCACAAGGTGAGAAGTTGGACCACGTTAGCTTTAAGAGTTCTTTCATGGATGACCTTCGAGGATGACCTGAGATGAAAACAGTGGCCGCATCCAAGGCACCCGATACAAGGGGCCATCTTGGATTGGAGAAACTTGTACAAACGTCGGGCCCCATGTTTTTCCAGCGGTCTCTTAATCCCTTGGATGGATTGAAAACAAGAATAAGTACATGGCGCATTTCTATCAAGATCCAGCTCTAATTGGCACTGCGTCCACCAGATCTTGCAGAGATGATTGCCACTGGCAACCCAGCTGCAGCGGAAAGGATGTGGGCACAAACCCTTCAGACTTGGGTGTGTCCCTTTAGACCAGGCCAGGACCATCAAAGCACTGAGCTCCCCTCCACCCTTTCCGATTGCCCCAAGACTGGCACAGGGCTTACTAAGAGCGAAAGTAACACATGCCTATCTGGGGGCCAACAGTCTTATGTAGGTGGTTGAATAAGGTGCCAGACAGAGCCAGCAGAGAGGTGAATTTTTCACAGCCTCAAACCATATACTTCTGCTACCTGATCCGCCAATCATGCAGGCCTGACCCTTGTGCTCTACCGGGCCCCACTGTGACAAGGCCGCAAGTGCACACTTACCGTTGGGATTTGCCTGTAAATTCTTGTCACTCTAATTTGTCATTGCAGAATATATAATGGCCCCCACTTAAGCCATAAAGTCTTGTTTCGCCTAATGGGGTTTTAGGGAGAGATCGCAATGAGAGGAAGTCGGCATTGTTATGGGGCTGTCAGTGGATCCCATGTATCAATTTATCAGTGCCGTTTTGCAAGAAACGGTCTCTAAAGATGACACTTCATACATAACAGGGAGGGCTTGAGTCTCACTCGGCTGCCAGCACATTACATAATAGAACGTGTCACCGGGCCTCAGATGAAGCAGTAAGGCTGTGTGTGTAGGTGACACCAAAGCCAATATGCGATTAGCCAGAAAATGATTCCATGCCTTCAGAATGTGGGATGCAAAATGAGGTTGTGTAGGGGTAGAGAGGTCAATGGCGGCGGAGTGTAAGAGAGAGATCTGACAGCTCCCAGCTCTGGGCAATCTGTTCTCAGTTAGCTAATAGTGGGGAGGAAACACGGAGGGATGAAGCACCAATACTCCCCAGCGCTTGAATTAGTTTCACTATTTGGCCTGATTTTATGCGTCTGTTTCCCATCCCTCCCTGACTCCTTCTTTGGGCTGCAGAATAGGCCTAATTAGGCGGTTTGGTCATCATTTAGCAACTTGAAAGGAGATTAACGGCAGTTAGGGGCTGGTGGGGAGAGAACCCATCTGTGAAGCCCCAATGAACTGCCACGTCAGACGACCATCCCTAATTAATCAGGAATAAATGAAGGGGTTGCCTGGGTGGCTCAGTGGGTTAAAGCCTCTGCCTTCGTCTCAGGTCATGATCCCAGGTTTTTGGGATCGAGCCCCGAGTCAGGCTCTCTGCTCAGCAGGGAGCCTGCTTCCCCCTCTCTCTCTGCCTGCCTCTCTGCCTGCTTGTGATCTCTCCCTCTGTCAAATAAATAAAATCGTTAAAAAAAAGAAAAAGAGTAAATGAAGGCTGTCGATGGTTTTCATTCAAAGACAGCACGGTGCCATTTTGAGAACTCCCCAGCATGGAAGGCAAAAACCCCGAGTTTTCTCTCTAGCCGCGTCTGGGTCTGCACGGAATGACTCAAGCCATCCAGCTCGCCTCCCGGGATCTGTCTTCTGCCATGTGAGCCTAAGGGATGTGGCCTCCTGCAGGAAAGGACTGGGGAGGAACGACTGACAATTAAGAGGAAGCCCCTTGCAACATGAACGTGGTGATGAAGCAGTAATGAGCTTGGACCGATTTTTCGTGGGGCAGTTGCTTCGATTGCTGCTGTTTGTTATTGAACCGGGTGCCGGAGTGAGGAGGAGGGCCGGAGGGAAAGCGCTTTGGTGGTCGCGTTGGGCCCCGCGAGTGCGGTTTTTGCAGATATGCAACACTGCCCTCTGTCGGCATCCAGAATATTGACACGCCCCTGAAGCAGGGCCGCCCATCCTCCTCCACCAGGCGTCTGGGTACCTCACAGCGGAGGCCCAGAGAGCTGGTGTGCAAGGGCCTGTGACCGGCGCACGCAGCGGAGGGCTTTAGCTTCACAGAGTGTGGTGCGTGTCCATTAGAAAGCTGCTGAGTGGAAATCTTATTCCCTGGGATTTTAAACAGCCACATTTTCTGGTATTTGACATCAATGGGACATTGAGCAAATGGAATGCCAGATGGAGCTCCTGGCTCTATTTTCTGTTAGACACTTGAGAGTTGAAAACCTCCGAATGTTTGCATTCGATAGGCTTGCTCACTGCAGGCCTGGCTACGGCTCAGCGGACGTGGCACGTTCTGTGGGCTGTGAGTTGAGGGCAGAGCTGGGACGCACGGGAGGGTCGGAGGCAGCTCTGCGGACAGCGCTACACAGGAAAGCATCCTTGCTAATTCACTTTAACGCTCAGACACTCGCTTCTCTACCGTTACCGGACTTTGTGGAAGCCACAGGCAAAGAGGCAGGTAATAATTGACTACTGCTTTCATAAGCCTCGGGAGGAAGGGAGGGCTGACCTTGGTGACACCATTCTACAGTCAGAAAACCGGGCCCAGAATGGTGAAGGACGGGCCCACAGTTCTACACCTGACACGAGGCCACATACATACAGGAAAACAATGAAGTCTCAGGCCTTCTCTAGCGGCGAAGCAGCCCCCCACCACTTTTTATGTGACCCCATGGACATATATAAATCATTTTGATATTTAGTGTTACTAATTCCCATTCACCTGAATCACAGCCCGAGGTTATTAGGCCCTTGAAATTGCTTTATTAGTCATTGTGTTTATGAAGGCTTGGAGAAAATCTCAGTGGTGATACTCTGAGTCTTTGATACATTCAGAATTGTCCTGTAATTATTCAGAAGTTGGCTGACAGTGATCAAGTCCATGACATAATGACTGGTCTGAGAAAGAACATTTGGGTCTTCTCTTCTCATTCAGTTGCCAGGCTCTTTGGTGTTCGGGCAAAGTAGATGTCACATGGCTTCCTTAAACTGGCCTGCTGTAGAATGGCTGTTGTTCTTTGTCATGTGCAGAGATCATAGACAATTCTAGAGCTCTGATGTATCCCTGAGGATTTTTTTTTACTCACTGTACAGTAACCAGAAAGCGTTTAGGACTCAACCTGTTAAATAGGTGTGGCCCCGTCTTTCGGAAGTTTGCATGCTGCTATTTTTACAGATGTTCTCCTCAGCTCCCACCTAAACGCAGTTCAGGGGAGTTACTGGGAAATGAAACTGTGTTTCCTCGGTTTCCCTCCTGCCTGCACGGTTGACTTGCACTTACAGTGCCCACAGATATGCTCTACCGGTCGACACTTGAGTTGTTTATCACCTCAACAGGGAGACACAGCAATCACCTGTTTTTGCTGGCTATAGGTAAGGTGGCATCATCGGTATATGGGGAGATGGTCTGTAGATGGGACACATCTTACCTTTGCCTTGAATCGCCCACGGGGACCTGCTTCCTTCAGGAAAGGCTGTGCTCTGGTGGCTCCTACAGAGGCAGCTGCAATACGAGTCACAATGTCAGTTGATTCCCCACACACCACACAAACAGCCTGCTCTGCTCTTGCTCCCAAACAAAAAACCTTACCCCATATGAGTGTCTCAATGACAACAAGACCAATGAAGAGGGCCGCCTGGGCAGTTCAGTCGGTTAAGTGTCTGCCTTCCGCTCAGGTCCTGGGATCGAGCCCCATGGTAGGCACCCTGTTCAGCAGGGAGCCTGCTTCTCTTCCTCTCCCTGCTTGTGCTCTCTCTCTCTCAAATAAATAAAATCTTTTAAAACAAAATATGAAGAACGCTGCTACTTTTCCAGGTAAAATTAATAATAATAACAACCACCAAACAAAAACCTTCCACTCATATTTACCAAGATTCCCTCGGCTCACCTACATTGACTATTAGCTGTTTCGGCAAATCTGAACTTCGGAAGAATTTTAGCAAGTGTCTGTTCTAGTCTTCCCGTTAACACAGAAAGGCACTCCCTTTCTGAATACATCCACTGACCAAGAGTCCTCCCTTTAAAAGGTTGTGCACTCTGTTTCTGCAGAGCTCCAACGGAGGAGAATCAAAAGGAAAGTCCTCTCTCTCACTGGACCATGAAAGTGATCCTTTGGGATATATTCAGAAGGAAAAGGAGAGTGAACTACACAACTCGAGAAGGGGCCATTTCTGTGCAATGACAACACAAAAGACCAAAGTTGCTACAAGTGATCTATCTTTATTTGATTGTGGAGGTAGAAGTCTTACAGAAGCAGCCCTGGCAAAGTCCTACACTGACCCTTTTACGTGCTCAGTGATCATCTGGTTGGAGCTGTGGAATGTGGCATTTCTGTCAGTCCAATGCAAGCCCCGAAGAACATAGAGCATACACCCAAATTAAGTGAGCCGCTAGTGAATTGGTCCTGGAAGTCTACAAAAACCAACCACAGGACTGTAATGAAAGAAAGTGATGACAGACACGCTGTAACGTACAGCCAGCCAATTTCTGAACGCCGTATTTTGGCTGACTAGTCTGAGACATGGGAAGAATTATGTTGCTCAATTTACAACTTATTAAAGAGGGAGAGAAGCCGTCAATACAGATGGCTGGTTCTATATCAAAGAAGGCAAGGGGAGGTGATCTTACAGAGCTTCTATTGAGCAAACTGCCAAGAAGTCCTTAACTCACTTTTTTCCATACCTCATCGTTAGAAAAGAATGAATTTTCAAAAGGTGAAAAACCTGCAGGATTCTTAGGAAGCCCTGGCTTCGCTCCCCTGTCTGCAGAAGCCTGGGTGTGCTGGTAGGATCAGCTTTGTTCCTTAGGCAGGGCAGTAATTGCTTTTTCACATGGTACAAGTTCCTTGCAAGCAGTTGCCAGCAACATGCAAAATGGAATGAATACCTTTGGGGTGGGGGGCGGTGAATTGGAAGTTTACTATAGTGTTTCATGCTAGTAGATGAGATCCGCTCCCACATCTAACATAAAAATTACTTTCCATTTACCAGAAGAAACATATGGTACCTTATGGATGGTCTATGAACACTTTTAGCCAGTAAGCCTCAAATGAGGCTCCAGAAGTGTGGTGTATATGAAAAAAAAAAAGAGCCATCCTGGCCCAAAAGGACTTTGAATTTGTTTTATTACTCCATAAATGAAATTGTGTTCACTGTTGCTTTCAATCAATGGTGTGGAAGAGCCAGAAGACTCATATAGGCATGAGTTAAGCGTGTGAGCCTGATTTCGGATAATCTCACAGAGGCCTAATTTGTCTGGAAAACTGGCTTAAATGCTCTCCAAAATTCATTCAGTCTTCATATTCTGTAATTTAGTCTTCTTGGATGAATAACTTCACCACTTAGCAATGGGAAACACAAGACATCAGAAAACTCTCACGTGCCGTTGGTCCATTGGTGGGCTTCTCAATAATATATTCCAGAAAAGGAATAGGATGTTAGTCACCTCGCTTCTGTGTGGGCACAAATTCATCATCATCCCACCACTGAGTCATTTCTGCTCTCGGAGAGATTCTGAAACTCCTTCTACTTTTATCCATTTATAAGTGGTGATCCAACTGCTTACACGACCAGATCTCATTTATAAAAGTTAATTAGATAACATCTTACCTTTTTTATTCCATGAAAGTAAGTGTTCTAAAAATGTAACTAATATTTATTTTTTTAAACAACATGTAAACAAACTATTGTGCTCCCCTTTATAAGTTAAACCTCCAAAAAGAATATTTTGAGTGCACTGTTGACTCATGAATCGGTTACCACTTTTATTTACAACCATGATCTTCCTGATTTTTTTTCCCCCCAGAATTTACAAGCTGTTTATCAGAATAAGTCACCAGCTTGGGTCATATTTCCTTTTCTTTGCAAAAGGATTTCACGTGGTGAGTTGGAATTTCCTTAATTTAAGATGCTTGAAAAATCTGTAATGGTCTGACTGGTTCATTTCTGGAGCGAGGGTATCCAACCGAGAGCCAGAACTTGACATTATGCCTATAAGGGCTCTTCGAATGGCAGTAATTTGTATTTTGTACATGAGAATTTAATGCCAAGCAGTTGTTCAGCACATGGAGAACCAAATTTCGTAGGATTCATAAGATAAAAACTCCCAAGGCGGGAACACCCAGATCTACTTCAGAACCGGATAACGGACCCGTCACATCTCCAGAGCAGCTGTGTAAACAGTGGATAACCATTGGGCTGTAACTGCCATTAACAAAAAAGTACAAGGGGCGCCTGGGTGGCTCAGTCATTGAGCGTCTGTCTTCGGCTCAGGTCATGATCCCAGAGTCCTGGGGTCGAGCCCCGCACCGGGCTCTCTGCTCAGCGGGAAGCCTGCTTCTCCCTCTCCCACTCCCTATTTGCATTCCCTCTCTCGCTATCTCTCTCTGTCAAATAAATAAATAAAATATTTTTTTTAAAAAAGTACAAACAGTTCCCTGGACATTTGCAAGACTCAGTAGTAATTACTTGATTTCTTTCCTTCTGTTTGATTTGACACATCAGTCTATGTGGGGACCCATTTATATCGCATTTTAATATTTCAGGATAATAAACTATGTCTCCTAATAATATCACCAGAACAAGATGAGAAGTGATTGACAATTTTCTTTTAATCTGAAGTTAACTCTACTATAACTTTTCTTCACCTTCAAAAACCCAGCCACGATTTAGACCAGCAAATAAATTCAGGCCTTCTGTGCGTATCACCTTCTGTGGGGAAATGTGCAGTTCGTTTCCCACAGGTACACCAAATTGAGAAATACTTTAAGCCAGCATTATTTTTAGGAGTTAGTCAAAAAAATCTCATGGAGACCCTGAGTGAACTGATCTATTTCTGGAGATGAAATATAACTCTGAGAATCCCAGCATGGGGGAGCCCCCCGGGGTGGGGGAGGGGGTGGTTTCCCAGCTGGACACACCCTCTTCGGGAGAGGGCGAAGGCCCATGGGGCAGTGCGCCGATCCAAAAACACCACTGAGATGGCAGGACCCAGAAGGACAAGTGAAAGAAAGAAATTTCCCGTGTGGGGTCTGGCAAAGAGAAGTGACTGACTCTGAGTCTTCAGTTTTGTAGAGGACTTTGACACTCTGGCGACAGTGGGGATGGGCTCCACCACCCTGAGGATGTGTGTCGAGGAGGTGGCCGCAGAGGGCAGCACCCAGGGCTTGCATTGGGCCTGGGAGACATGCTTCCTGATGGGCAGGGCTGGTCAACACCAGAACGAGGTACCAGGGGAGGCTGGAGGCTCCATTGTTGGCAGGCCTAGAAATGAGATGCATTCCTATCTGCGGGAACCCAAGCCACAGGGAGAGAACTGAACCACCTCGAGAGAGCCCTTTGGAGCCGCACAATCCACACCACTGTGGTGGGAGGAAAGTAGCGGACATAAAAAAAAAACAAAAAAAAAAACAAAAAAAAAAAACGGAGTGAGCTCTCAATTGACTCTGTTTGTACCTTTCTTTTTTCTGTCAAAACAAGAACTTTTTTTTTTCCTGTGCTGAGAGGATGTGTATCCTGAGGAAATTATTATTTTCTATTTGCTCTTGATAAAAATAGTGCTAACCACCTCTGGGGTTTTAGCAGAAGCCCTGGCAGGGATGATGGAAGGCTTTGTCAGAGGCTGCCACAGCTTGGATTGTGAGTCCTCCAAGAAGTGTTTCGTGAAGGCAAGCGTGAGGCGCGGGGCCACTCTGGGCCAGTTCTCACAGCCCCTTAGGGTGTGTATCTGTGTGGTTCTAGAAAAGGAAAGGGAAGGAAAGAGGAGGGGAAGGGAGTGGAGGGGAGGGCGGAGGAGGGAGAGGAGGAGAGG
>PISX010013122.1:0-58236 GCA_004024625.1 Mellivora capensis | reverse complement strand
AGACTGAGGTTCTGTTGGTTTGTGGGCTTTTAGCAAGGGTTTGCTCTCAGCTTCTATAAATTGCCTTCAATCCTAGTCATAAGTCTCTCTCTCAAAACATGACAGCTTGTGTTTTTACACTTAGAAGGAGAATCCCACTTGCTTTAAATCTCTCCACCTAATCTCCTAAATTGAAGTCTCATATAATGTAACCTATTTAAGAGAGTGAAAATCCCATAAGATCCGCAAGTTCTGCCCACACTCAAGGGCAGGGGAATATACAGAACCTTTATACTAGGGCACAGGGAGTCTTAGAGGAGCCACTTTGAAATTTGTCTAGCAGAATTCAACAAATATATCTGAATGTCAACAGTTTTTCAGTAATTAAGAACTGTATTAACACTCTATTAATGGCCTCAGTAATTTTCAAAGCTGGTATCTATTCAAATCAAATGTTAAGCTTCAAAATATAGGAATCATTAACTTCCAATACTGCCAATTAAAGTAGACATTCTGATAATGCAGCCAGAATGTAGTGTATTTAGTATTTTTCAAGAGATTCTAAAAGGCAATCAGGGTCAAAACCCACTTCCTTACATACGAAAAGAATGAGCATCTGTGTTAATATAGCTTACGTGTTCTTATGAGTCTTAGGTTTGCTATTTTTTTTTGCATCTTCCTTTTCTTCCTCTTCTTCTTTTTCTTTGGTTTTTACTTAAATTCCAGTTAGTTAATATATAGTGTAATATTGGTTTCAGGAGTAGAATTTAGCGATTTATCACTTACACATAGCACCCAGTGCTCATCACAATTGCCCTCCTTAATACCCATCGGCCATTTAGCCTATCTCTCCACCCATCCACTCCTTCTGCAACCCTCAGTTTGTTTTCTAAAGGTTTTATTTATTTATTTGACAGACAGAGATCACAAGCAGGCAGAGAGGCAGGCAGAGAAAGAGGAGGGAGCTGGCCCCCCACTGAGTAGAGAGCCCGATGTGGGGCTCGATCCCAGGACCCTGGGATCATGACCTGAGTCGAAGGCAGAGGCTTTAACCCACTGAGCCAGCCCCCTCAGTTTGTTTTCTGTGGTTTAGAGTCTCTTATGGTCTCCTTCTTTCTTTTTTCTTCCTGTTTAAATTTTCTTCCTGTCTAAATTCCACCTATGGAATTAAATTCCATCTATGAGTAAAATCATATGGTATTTAGGCTATTACCTATCTGGAATTTAAAAGTAACTTTATCTGAGGAAAATTATTAATTTTGATAGAAAATCAGTACAAAGCCTGATGTATTTTAAGAATGAATTCTATATTTGTTGGATAAATAGTAAAGGGATATTACTTAATTTATGGGAAGGCATTAGCATGTAGTATAAAGCAATGGAGGAAAAAGAGAAAGAGCCAATAAAATTATTTAAGTGTGTGTGTGTGTGCACGCGCCTATGCACATATGTTATAATATTGAGCACATCCAACAATAATGTAAAATCAAAACAATTAAATGATTAATTACTAGTGTTAACAGATGAAAGCAATGGAATTTTGAGAAATTAAATATATTATTATGACCTTGTAACTAATAAAGTGTAGAGGGGTAGTCAATCTAAAAGTCTTTTCTGTTGCAAAGCCCCTGGGTTACCAATGCTCAAACAAACCCTTCATTAGCAATACATTCTACAGAAAATTCCTTTCCAGTCTTGCCCAACACTTTGATACAGTTTCTATTTCCCTGCCCTGTTTCTATCACTAGGTGCAATTTTATGGGGAGAAAAACTAATTTTACTTTTCTGCTGTGGACTTTATAGTATTAATGAAATGACGTGTTTGGAATATGGATTTAAATCAGTCTGAGTCCATGAATGGAAAGCAGAAGATGTAAATTTTTAATATTTCAGAAAATATAACATTTTATATTTTCAGAAAATATTGCATTTTATGTTTCAGGAAATATAGCATTTCATGTTTCAGAGGATGTAACAGGGAAATGAAAATAGCTGTAAACTCATCGACTGGTTGATATTTAAGTTTCAGAGGTATCACTGCAGAATTTATAAATTCAAATTCTATACAAACTGAATGAGATGGTATCTCAGTGGCATTTGTATGTAGAGATGGTAATTATCCTGCAAAAATAAGTACCCTGTTTGCCTTCAATTTAGAAAACACTTAGATTTGGGTACATCTCTTTATTGCCACTAAATAGTCAGATTCTTGAATGTTACTGCTGCTGTATAAAGGGCTTATAAGAACACTTGCAGTTTGGAATTACAGGAGTCTGGAGCGAAATTCTGGTGTGTCTTGCCAACTGTTTCCTACCTTTTACTTTCCGACATAAGTTAGGATGCTAGGTAATTTGTAGAATAAGAGATAGCCTCAAGTCTGAGAATAGCTTCTATCGGTAATAGTAAATATATATGTTTATTTGTTATGGTTACCAATCATATACAGAATGTGTCTAGCAAAAACACCTGGAACATGGTAGGTACCCCATTTTAGTAATTTAAAATTGTATACATTATAGGATATTTAAGACTTTTCAGATATTTCTTTCATTTGTCATAAAACTTACGCATTATTTTGTAGTATTGAAAAGGAGTTGAAGGTGACTGGTAAACATAAAGAAGGTGTCAATTTAATGCAAAATTTGTGTTGATTCATGTATTATTTTTTCCCAATTCACTAATGTTTAACATAATTAAGTTACATCAGATGTATTCAAAGTTCATCAAACAACAAAATGCAAATAGCCACACAGTAGAATCCCATCACTTACATGTCCATTCCCTTTGTATTCCTGCTGCTGTGCCTACATTAACCTCAAGCTTTGCATGAATCTGTACCATCTTTGTGTATTTTGTGCTTTTTGTTCCCCATGATTCAGAAATCTCAAGTAGTGTCACCTGTTCTTTAAAGGTTACATCCTTTATGCACTATAGTGTTTATTTATTTATTGGGAAATTAACATGTTTTTCTATTAATTATATAAGAGTTGTCTTATTTTTCTTAGTGCACTTGTTACAAATTTGCATTTATTCTATAGTGATATTCCCCTAAGTCAAATTTCCTCCACAAACCCTCTTCTTTTTAGAGTAAATTTTGCCGAATGCGGGACGCCTGGGTGGCTCAATTGGTTAAGCAGCTGCCTTCGGCTCAGGTCATGATCCCAGCGTCCTGGGATCGAGTCCCACATCGGGCTCCTTGCTTGGCAGGGAGCCTGCTTCTCCCTCTGCCTCTGCCTGCCACTCTGTCTGCCTGTGCTCGCTTGCTCTCTCTCCCTCTGTCTCTGACAAATAAATGGATAAAATCTTTAAAAAAAAAAAAAAAATTTTGCCGAATGCAACACTTACAAAAACATTTACATGACATTCTTTCTATTTAATGTCCCTGTTATATTGGTAATATAATTAGCCAGTAAAGGGGTGCCTGAGTGGCTCAGTTGTTAAACGTCTGCCTTAGGCTCAGGTCATGATCCTAGGGTCCTGGGATTGAGCCTCACATTGGGCTCCTCACTCAGCAGGGAACCTGCTTCCCCCTCTCCCACTCTCCCTACTGTGTTCCCTCTCTCCTCTATCTTTCTCTGTCAAGTAAATAAACAATTTTTTTAAAAAAGATAAAAAAGATCATTATCCAGTAGAAAACATAATGTGACATTATGATGGAGAAATAAAAATCAAACATGTGAATATTTAAATTTATATGCAATTTAGCAACTTTATAATCAATCTATGTCACTTAACAAATACTTTTCAGAGCCTAATCTGTGCCAGTCTCCAACAATAATGTAAAATCAGATGATCTCTGTATTAAGTGTATAGTTTCTGTGTTAAGTGCTAAGATTAATTTTTTTAAAAAAGAAGTTCAGTTCATTCCCTACCTTTGTTTAATTTGTATTCCAGCTGGGGAGACAGAGACAGAGATGGAAAGTTATAGTACAATACAACAAGGGGACCTTAGGAGTGGTACAACGTGTTTGATACGGCATTAGAGAGTAACACTGTTATCTTGAATTGAATATAGGAAATCCAAAGTAGCTAGTTTTATTAGAAAATAGGTTTATTAAATGGCATTAAGTCAGTTAGGCAGGTGTTTGGCCAAGAATGTGGTCTAAATTGAATCATAGGACTATTACTGTAAAGAATCTTTGCCTTTTCTTCTGACCGTCGACACCATCATTTTCATCATTCAAGGTGGGCCGAGAATATGAGGCCGCCGCTGCTACATTCCTCCAAAGACTTAAGGAGAGACTTGTTTCTACAGGGCAGTAGCTTCAGAATGGAACTTCTCTGAAGAGGTGTCTAACTGAAGTATTTGACATGACAGGACTGAGACACAGCTAAACAGTAGAAAAGTAAGATTCTGGTTTTTCCTTTTGAAAGTCATAGAATCCCATAAGTTTAATTTTGCCCAGAGGAAAAGTGTATGAAATGCTGGTCAACTGATCATATGGACAAGTATCCAATACTGCCTACCTCTTAGCTTGCCAACATAATTTATCTAAACTGACACAAGACAGCATCAATGGCAGCAAAGCCATGAGAACAACACAGTTAGAATGTTCTTAATTAACTGAGAGTTAAGTAGTTCTGAAAAAAAATGAAAGCATGCTTATATTATGTCCAAAAAATACTGGAAAGAGGGGGAAATCAGTTTCAATACATACATATGTATTGAACATTAATATTCATTGAACATTTTCATATTCATTGAACACTTATATTAACATTTATATATTATATACATACATATGTTATATATTCATATATATGTATATATTTTCATGTGTGTATACATATTTTATATACTCATATATTCATTTTATATATTATATATACATATTATTTACATATATAAAATACAGGCAAGAAATAATATCTTCAGTGAATATCTCAGCATCCTTACCTCAGGGTGTGATAACACATTTCTACCCTTGTATAGTTTTATCTCCCTCCACAGTGTTGTGGTACAACTCCTTTAACTTCGACCTCATAGTGAATATAAGAGTTTGTGAAGCATTATAGGGATCCTGGGTTCATCTACACCCTATAAAACCCACATGTAGAACAATCATTTAGTATGGTAGTAGGACAGATTGTGCTTGGGTCTCAATGTTTGCATCTCTCAAAATTCAGATGTTTCAATCTTAATGCCCCTCTGTGATGGAGTCTTTGGGAGGTAATTAAGTCATGAAGATGGAGCCCTCATGAATGGGGTTAGTACCTTAAAAAAGAGACCTCCACAGAGCTTTCTAGTCCCTTCTACCATGAGAGGATACAGTGAGAAGGCACCAGTTATGAACCAAGAAGAGGGTTCTGGACTTATTCTTGAAATTCCCAAGCTCCAAAACTATGAAAAATAAATTTTTATTATTTATAAGCTAACCAGTCCATAGTATTTTGTTATAGCAGCTTGAACAGACAGTAAGGTAGATGGAAATAGTAGATGGATGAGTAACAGAAGCAGAAAAAGTCTTATTTTTTTAGTGGCAAAGATACCCAAATGTCAGTCTGAACTTCTTATTCAATAACATGCTTTGCTGTTCCTTTTGTGGAATTTTTTTTTAACTTAAGATTTCTATTCCAGTAGAGACCATACTGGGGCAAATATGAAGTAAAACAAACAAATGAAGTATATAAATATATATATATATATATATATATATATATATATACATACATACATACATATATCTCTTTCATTAGCTATAATATTTGGGGGAATCATCCATATATTTTGACATTACTTTCGGGTTCAGAGTATGTGCTAGATCATGTAGGACATGATTTCAAATTTATAAGTTTTCAAAAAAAATCTTTCTATTTCACAAACCTGGCTTCCTGTAGGTGATACAGTATACACAAAGATCAGCAAATCTCAAGGAAATTACCTATTTCCATCATTTCCACCACAAAATAAATATTTTAGAAATATTAAAAATTAGGCATAAAATATGTGGTGAATATGACATTTGGTAGCTTAATGAATGACATTATAAAGAATGTATGTAACAAAAATCAGATTATGATACAATATAATAAGTATCTGTTTTACTTTCCATGAAGGACAAGATCCAATGGAATCAACTGGCCCCATTATTCCTTTGTACTGTTATAGTGGCTAGTTCCTTTTTTGGTGTTGGCAATATTGAGCACTCAGCAGGACTGGTAACTAGATCAGTAATTGCTGACAGGAAAATTATATAGATGAACATGTGACATCAAGGTCATTGGGTTTGTACATCCATTTCAAAAACAATAAGGATGGGAAAAAGACTGATTTCCACAGAGTAGATTACTTTACTGATTTAATTTTTGAAAGCTTAATGTGTGAAAGAAAGCTTTGGACAGACACCATTTTTTTTTTCCTAAAAATGTCCTTTTAACTAATCCCATAACAGCTTTTATTAAAAATTCCAATAACCTTCCTCTATGAACTTCCATAAATCTTTATCTAGGATTGTCCTTTCTTCCAGATGAAAAGGACAGCTAAGTTTTATCCAATGCAAAATGAAATCATCCTCCCCTACTATCTTCACCTCTTTAAGCAAAATTACCTCTACTGTAATTATTATATCCCAAGATTCACTTTCAACTATGTCATCAAGTAATGCAAAATTATCTTATACTTGTAACCATATTTTTTAAAAAAATGTTCCTTCTCAGTTAAATGATCATAGAAAATTTCCAAGAAGCTAAAGGTGTAAGCTTTGGCAATGGCGACATACTGGAAGGAGTAAGTACATGAGAAAGGTGAACTTCATGTTCATGTAACTTAATTTTTGCCTTCAGGTAACTAACTGGCTTTACTCCACAAAAACATTGAGAAGTTCCCCCATACCTGCAGTATGAAGTAATTCACCCATCCCAGAGGACATTCCATTGCAAATTCCAGTAGATAATGCATTTCCTAGATGTGATGGTGCTTAGTGTTTTTAGAATTTCACCAGGGATCTCTAGTCTGCCATGTAAGGTAAAAGGCCCTCCTGGTTGATCATTTACATATATATAAACTTCAGCCAGGGTGATTTTACTAATTAGTAATTTCATCTGTTGTTTTATTCTTCCATTCTTCCTATCAACCCTGCTGCTTAACTTCCATTCAATGGCATGTTCTTTTGCCCAGTCTTGCACATCATGATCTTTGAAAAGTGACCCCCAATCACTGTCTATTCAATGAGTGTATCCATACATGGTGGTCACTTCTCTAATCCCCTAATGGTGGCAGCCTGGTTTGTGTAATGGTAAGGAAATGTCAGTAGCAATGTCCGCATAAACCAAAGCATATTTAGAAACTTCATGTGGAAGGAAGGGGCCAATATAATCAATTTGCCAATTCCTCACCAGTTGGGAATTCTGTGGGTGGCCCCAGACTACTTTGGCAGTTGCCTTCAACTTTGTTTAGAATACACGGGACATGTTGTTACTGCATTAACCAAGTCACTATATTTCAAGAACAATCCTGCTTCCTTGGTAATACTCCATCTCACCCACGTGCTACAGAGGCCACCTTTCCTATGCATCCAATGTGCTCTATCACCTGAAGACTAAATTGCTAGGGCTTATAACTAAGCTAGGGCATCAGCTTCCAGATTGTGAGGTTTATTCATGATCATCCACTCCTTGGTTCCCCTTTATCCAAGCCTTAGGGTTAATCCTTTTACAACAACCTAACTGTGAGTATAAAGGATTAATGGAGAAATCATCTTGGCATGAGCTTTGGTTTCCAATGGACCTAATTTATTGCATATTTGGTTCAAAACTTCATTTCCACTTGAACTCCCTAAATACCCACCCCAATAATTCAACTACTGTGGTGTTTTGTACCCCAAGGGATTAGCTTTAGGTCTTTGTAAAGTGATCTGTATAGTATCTGCATGTTTTCTTTCTCTGATGAATCCCCCCCACCCCAGGAATATCCTGAAAGTATATCATCTATGGAGTAGATACTCAGCACACAGTTTTATTGCTGTTATAGTATATTTCTCCAAAGGTTTCCAGTTCCCCCTTTCTTCAAATGACTCTGCCTTTGAGAATGAAGTAGGTCTGGGAAATAAGTGAACAATTATTGTCATTCTCAAGGCAACTCAAATATGGGCCAGGGTTGTTTCCCTTGCTAAATAGAGCAAGTATTACTTTGTGGGGTCATTTACACATTTATAAATTAGGAACCTAATGATCTATTATCCACCACCAAAGATTCTAGCAGTGGTCAACCTGATTATGGATGCCATGCTCATCTTGCCTTTGAAGGTTAACTGCTATCACTTTGATTCAACTGCTCAAAAATTCTCTGTCCTTACTGAAATAAGGAATCTTGTTTCAGCTGCAACATATTTTACTGAAAACATGGTGGTCAATCATAAAGATACCATCACTCTTCTCATCAATATATTTATCAATCTTAAGGTGAAAATAGGATCTCCTGGATTTAAGAGATATATTTAGGAATTTCATAACATTACAATCTCCTGTCTTTAGATTCCTTTTTTTCCTCTTAGCAACGAATTTCTGTCTTTCAAATTCATTTATAGAAGGCCACAGTTGAGTAGAGATTTCAGTTAATTAACCAAGCAAACAATTAGAACATCTGCCTGTGTATTAAATTAGCAAATTGTAATCTTAATCTCTGTTAAATGTGTTTGTTTTAGGTCAGATACCCTAGAAGCAGGGTCTCAGATGGGAACTTATGAACAAAATATGAATATTTTATTTATTAAAGGAGTACTTTTAAGAAAAATGATAATAGAATGAGGTAAGATAAGAAAGGGCAAGAAGCTATAAAAATGCAGTTTTATAAGTTTTAAGTAAAATTTAGTGCTGTTCTGATGTAATCAACTTGCCAACAAGTGTCTTGTGGGTCTCTACAAGTGTACAGGTTGTTGGAAGGTCAGGTAGTTTTGTTTGGGTTCTTTTTTTTGTCTGTGTTTGTTTTGTTTTATTTTGTTTTGTTTTGCAAGCAGGTCAGACATCCAAGAGCAGCAATAGCTGGATCAGCCTTGGTGAGAGGGAAACCACACTCATAGGGTATGCATGGACTTGATCTCTGCTACCTATATACTCCATTGCACAATCTGTGAGGTAGCTGATGAAAGGGACTCATAAATCTTGAACTTCATATATTTTGGCCAAATAATCCTGACCACTTTTTTTTTCTTTTCACTGAGTTTTCTACAGTAGATGCTTTCTGGAATATGTTGAACAAAGACACCCACAATTGGTATATTGTGCCATAGGTCTGTCTATATGACTCTTTTCCAAACATCTGGTCCACAATTGTAAATCTTGCTTCTTCCTTGACCCCTTGACCAGCCAGCCAAACCATTTAAAAATGCACATGAATCCTTAACTGAAGATACTCTCCCTCCATGTCAAGTGGATGACCAGATGCAGTGCCCAAAGCCCATCCTCTGGAGAATAATCCACTTCTCCGTGGCTCTAACACCATATCTATGCATGTCTGTAGCAAGTCCCAGACCATTTTTAGTTCACACCAACATACAAGCTCATTTATTGAGGAACCAAATCTAGTAATTTTATTCTACCCTTAGCTCACATAAGGAATATTCCACAAGTCAATAGTTATGGCAACAATATTGGTATGATAGTGATGATTAACATGAGTATTTGGACCACTTATTTATAGAGATCACATATACCTAGTACCGAATGTACAATTACCATCTTAGGATGGATGCTATCATGCTTACTCAGCAACTCAAAAATGCAGTGAACCTGAAAACGAATAGCTCTTGTTAGGAAGCTCAAGTTACATGGTCATTTGCTCAGTCTCTACCAACTCTTATTAAAATGCCATGGGCTGATTTCGAATGGTGCATAGTTTTCTGTTGCAGACGGTAACAGAATTCTATGGCTTTGCACTAAAACTCTTTTTCTGTGCCTTGCTGAGGACACTACACAAAATTATTTTCTACTATGGATATTTCTATTGCTGTGGCATCTGATGGGTCATATGGCCAAAGTGACATTCTGCCTGCACTTGCATTGGACTCTACTCAAAACCTACAGACATTCATGTCACTTGATGAACATATCTAAGAATATTTCCAAGTGTAGAATACATTGCCTCCAAACTGCAGGAGCTGATATGTTTGTACTTATATTTTTATTGGTAAGGAGTTTAATAACTGGCACTTCATCACGGAGATGATGTCCTAAGTATGCCCAAGAACACTAAAATGCTAAGATATTCACCAATATGGCAAGTCTTTAAAACATTGTAAGGCTTACCTTTCATTGGCTACAGAGCGCATGTCTCCCAAAGGGCTTCAGAGCATGAGGTATGATTAACACACTGGAATCACTAGAATAGAACAGTGGTGATATTTTGCAGAATTTCCAGATTTCAGCTTTCTTTAGACTATGTTGTGACAGAAAGCTAGATAAAGAGCAGAGTTCTAGGGAAACATTTGAACTTTTTTTTTTTTAACTTTTTTTTTTAAAGATTTTATTTATTTATTTGAGAGAGAGACAGTGAGAGAGAACATGAGAGGGGAGAAGGTCAGAAGGAGAAGTGGACTCCCCTTGGAGCTGGGAGCCCGATGTGAGACTCGATCCTGGGACTCTGGGATCATGACCTGAGCCGAAGGCAGTTGCTTAACCAACTGAGCCACCCAGGTGCCCTAGGGTAACATTTGAATATATACCACCATCCAAATGAAATGACTAAACTGCTTTTTTCCCTCTTTCTTCTCAGAAATGGAAAAGAATGCATAGACGAGGTAAAAAATGGCATACCATGTATGAAATGCCATGGTGATCTGTTTCAGTAAAAAAGCCACATCTGGCATAAAAGCTGCAGTTGGAGATGCTACTTTCCTAAGTTATGGAAGACCTCTGTCACTTTCCATGTTGAGGGGAGGTTGAGAGAAAACACTAACTCCAAAGTCCTTGAAGAGGACAAGTTTCTTCTGGGATTTCACCTGAGAGTTGACATAGTTTCTTATTTACTCAATCAGCTCAGGTTCAAAAGGATCAACATCTGATTGCAAGGGTCATTTTAAACACTGCCAATGAGGGCCTCTGACTTCAATAATTTTTTTTTCTTTTTAAAATCAGATATATTCACTGCAAACAAATTATCTTTTATTACAAATGAAAAATCTGAAGGCAGTTTTTTTTAAATTCAATTAGCCAACATATAGTAATCATTAGTTTCAGATGTAGAGTTCAATAATTCATCAGTTGCATATAACACCCAGTGTTCATTATATCATGTGCCCCCTTAATGCCCATCACCCAATTACCCCATGCCTCCACCCTTCTCCCCTCCAGCAACCCTCAGTTTGTTTCCTGTAGTTAAGAGTCTCTCATGGTTTTTCTCCCTCTCTGATGACTTCCCATTCTGTTTTCCCTCCCTTCCCATATTATCCTCTGCACTGTTTCTCATATTCCACATATGAGTGAAACCATATGATACTTGTCTTTCTATGATTGACTTATTTTGCTCAGCATAAGGTCCTCCAGTTCCATCCACGTCTATGTAATTGGTAAGTATTCATCCTTTCTGATGGCTGAGTAATATTCCATTGACTTTAGTATTAGTATTTTGCCTTAAATTCATGATGAATTAAATGAAGCCTGTCAGTTTCTCTCTTCAATGTAACATTAGTTATCTCCATCATCCACATGATTTCACAGTCTCCATAATTGTTAGCTCCAGTGTATCTTTCAAATGCCACACCATTACATAAGCCATTGCAGGCAGTTTTTGCACTTGTCTCCCCTTCCTGGTCATAGTTGAAAACTCTAGCAATTGCATTGAAATCATATACTTAGAATTATCAATATGTTCTTGACCATCAGTGATGGTATCCTTATTTGCAACCACTTGTAAGATGACCAAGTTCTGGAAACCCAAAACTTGTCTCTTTCCTAGGACCTCCCCTCATATACTTTGATTTAGGTTGGGTTCTTTAGAAGCAGAACTTGAGTTGAGATTTCTGCATGTGTAATTTATTGACAGAAGGTTCAAGGGAGAAAAGTGAAATAGAAAGGGGTAAGGGATAGGCAAGGATGGAGTATTGGGTGAGATACAGCCTTAGCTTACTTCTACAGCAAGCTTTGGAGTGAAAATGGCATCATATTCTGTTCCAACTTGACACGGGTGGACAGAACTTTCTTCCCAGTCCATAGTATGTCATGGTTAAGGACTAAGGGGTAAAATATTTAACTCCCAGGAGAGCTGAGCAGCAAGACTTGCACCATTGAAGGGTAATCTTTCAGAGAATTTTGAAGATGTCAGCCATCAGCATAGGCTGTTTCCTGTTGCACTAAAATCAATATCTCATCTAATATAAAATTACATTTTTCTTCCTGGTTAGGCTTATTTGGAATTTATAAATTTCACATACACATTTTCTGTTTTGTTTTTTAGTACACACACACAGATACACACACCTATAAATATAGAAAAAGAAACCTTCCAATTCTTTTTTTTTTTTGTAAATTAACTGTCTTTTCCTGGGTTTGACTTTGCATTTGGACCCCAAAGGTAAATGCTGATCTTATTCTTATTATAGGACCAGAAAAAAAAAATGAGACCTTCGTGGTGGAAAAATGAAGATATTTGGATTCTCTTTGCAAGTTACTTGCAGCAGCTATAATAAGTTAGCTCAGCATTCCAAAGCAATGCAGAAATGGCTCCATCAAACAGTTAAAAGGATGTACTCACAGAACTGCTTTGTCTGGCAAAATATGATCAGTGGGGTTTTTGGGTTTGAGTCCCGTGAATCTTTTCTTATGACCACTTTACAACATTTTAGTCCCATCTTTCCTGACAATGACTGAAGGCTCATGTAGTAAATGCGGTGAGGCTAGGAATTGAACTGATCTAACTTGGCAACCCAAAGGAGGAAATCCTTAGTGTGAATTTAGGTTAAATGAATATTATGTCTGAAAGAGATAAGATTCTTTCAGGAGAGTGGTAATCTCTTAGCCTTTGACTTTGTTTTGAACTCAAAATTCAAGTCTTTCCATTCTTTTTTATTTAGCTCCTCCCTATATTTAGAAACAACTAGAACACCTCTTTAGTTTTGTTTTGTTTTTAATTCTTCATGTCCTTGATAATATTCCTTTTTAGTTGATTATAGATCTAGACCTAGATCTAGATATAATTTCCCTGTCTTGTCTTCATTTTGCACATCTTTCTAAATGGCACAGGTGATAATTTCACTGCTTAATTCAGGCCACACCATTCCTTTTTGTAATAAAAGCATGCTTTTCATCTTCACGACATCCAGGCAGGTCTGATAACCAATTCTTCATTCCCATTTTCTGTGAAAGTCTTTCACCTACAACACTCTTGGTACTAATTATTTTTTTTTCTGTCACTATAAGGTACTGAAAGTGGAAATAATTCTCTAAAAATTAACTGGAAAATTATTTTCTTTAAAAATGCTTGCTTTACTGAAGTTCGAGGTTATCTTGAAAATTAAAAAAAGGTTATTTTTTGAAAATCAAAAATTTATAGTATATAAATATAAATATTTATTTATATACATAAAATCTCCCAATGTAATATATGCATATATATTGTATATACTGCACACATATTGTATATACTGCACACATATTGTTTAACACTGTGTTAAACATATAGTATATATCCCAAAGTATCCAGAGGTTGTCATATTGGTGGCACATGAGACACATTTCTTTCTATTATCAGGGAGCATGGCCATTAAAACCCCATTACTGATACTACACTCTGGACCTGGCCTCTAATATTGTTACCACTATTGAATCTAAGAGCTGAATACCCCTGTTGCTTCTCTGTCAGGAGGGAACCTCTTTATGGCCTAATTTTGCAGGTTTGCTAACTTCTGAATTAGGTATATCTAATTGGCATAGTTATAAAAGAGACTGGAAAACTGAATTAGAGGTCCCAGCCTTGCAAAACTATGCACTCATAATTTGAAATTCTCCAAAATGTGGCGAAGGTGTTAAAAATGTTTCACTGACCAAAGAGCATGCTATATGGCCAATACGCTGAAAATTTAATCAGCATTAGGAAGTACCTAAAAGATGAATGTATCCTATGAAACTCATCAATAGGTAAGTGGGGTATCGGGGAGCATAAATAAGGAAAATGGAATGGTATATAAGAAGAGACAAAATAAAAGTAAGTCAGAATATTAGGAATATCGTTGTATAAAGCTTTGATTATGGCAAGGCAGATCGGGAGAGGTTAACAAGAACAAAGGATCAGGCTAGATAAGCAAGCAACAGCTATATCAGGAAAGGCTTTATGAGTCTTTTTACAGCAATGGACTCCAGGCAATGAAGATACCAAGAACTATGAGATGTCTGAGATTTTACCTCACCTGTGAACCATCAAGTTTCATGGATGCCTCTAGAAGAGAACACGAGATTTTTGGTACAGACATAAATGACTGCTTAACATTCACAGCACTGAGAGTCACCAGAGTTACCAGAATTTCTATGCTGGTCCCCCGAGAATGAATTCTCACAGGTCTATGTTTAGAAGTCCCCCAAACTACTGCCCAACTACTGTAGTGGGTTGAATTGCAGGAAAGAAATGGTGCATTTAGGAAGCCAACATGTTTTACATGGAGCAGTCAGCTTTCCTGCTTTTGCTCTGGAGGAAGACATTATCTTTATTTAACCAGATGTGAAGCACCCCTGCCATTTGCTTCAAAAGGAGACATTATCTCCACCTATCAAGGTTATTCACTTTACAAATAATTTAGAAAAGAGTGAAAGGCAAAGGGCAGTCAGTAGAAATGTGAGTAGAAATAGAAATAGAAATGTGAGAGATCCAGGAAAAATCACTGAATATTTCTAACATGATGGTACTTGATGGATATATTTTCTCCTCTTTCTTTGTCTTTTTCTAAATTTACTGTAGAATATGAAAAATGATTCCAAGATGACTTTTCTTGAATATAAGTGAATGGGTGTTCTAGAGACCAATATAAAGAGAAGAGAAGGGACAGCTGTATACTGGGTCAAGAAAGGGGAAGTACAGAACTATATAAAATAACAGCACAGATAAAATGATAACCTAATATTTTACATAGACAAGTGATTATATATATAATAATTATACACAATAATGTCCTTTCCCTACATATATGCTGTATATACAAATACTAGTAGGTCCTCATACCACAAGTGCAAAGACCTATTTGTAGCAGGTTAAAAAAAATCATAAATGAATGCACAGTAACATATAACAGACACCATAAAATATTTATATACATATGTGAATATTTATATGTATATGTATATGTTCCAAGTCTATATTTAGTAGGTGAAAAATCGATTCCAAATGGGAAATTAAATTTTGCTACTATTAAGTTGAATACTGAACAAAAGACTTTATTTCACTGTGAATGAAATTTTCAACTGAACTATGCATATTCTATAATATCCAAGTGTACCCTGAACATCAGCTATTCCTAAGACAGAGGCAATCAAGAAACCAAAGCTGCAGACATCCAACAAACTCTTTTTACAATATAGTAATATTTTGATAAGTAAATTGTAATTGTAACTTATACTCAAGACTAGGAATGTTATGGATCTAGAACCAGAGATAAAGGAGATGTGTGTTATCTAGCATTTTGAATTGAGTCATGGTTTCAACTTAAGCTAAAATAGCTTTCTAAAACTCTGAGATTTGTTTTCTAGTTATTTCCAAAAATCACAGCCTGAAGCTTTGGCTATTACTTTCTCTGTGAGATTGATCTCTGTTATTTTATTTACTTACTTTATTTTTTATATTATTCTTACTCTCTTCCTTCTCTATGATTTCTTTAAGGATGTTTATCTTCTGTGTTAAACATATAGGTCTTTTATAGGCTCCACAGACAAGCTGAAAATGTAACTGTCCCATATATGTGAGCATAAATCCCAAGTGTGCCATTCTTCCCAAAGTTTTGTGGGCTCAATAAGTATAATTGTTTTCTTTTTTTAATCGGAGGTTTTGTTGTCAGTATTGCTACTGGGGCTTCTTCATTTCTTCTGCTAACAAAGGATATATCACACTACAACCATAAATGTTTCAAAATGCCGACACTTGTAAACCCTTAAACAATTTCTACCTCTCTAATATCACATTAGAATTCATACAGATATTTTAAACTTATGTTCCTTTCTTTAAATTCCTTTTCTGATTATCTGTCCTCCAAGAGTAAGTAGAATTTTATTCTTATTAAATTTATAATGCCTCAAAATGAAAACTTTGTTCCCATTGAATAGTGCAATTTTTCTTAATATTTATTTTGGCAATATACACCCACGACATTTATAATTTGCTTGAATCTTCTATTTCCTTGATGTCATGTCATGCTACTACTTGCATTGTTTGCTTTACTTTTAGAAATCACTTGATACTCTTCAAATGTTGTGTTTCCAAAAAAACACATTGATTCTATATGCTTGGTTTGGCATCAAGAATAAGGTTTTTAAAAATTAATATCTGAAATGATAATACTTGAGTAAGATGAAATGTAGAGGACCCTACAATTAATTTATTGGGGCAGATGATGTGACAAAGTTTCACATGTTAATTAGACTTCAGAAAAGTTTTATTTTAAAACTTAAATGACTATCCTGAGGTGCCTGCTTTTAATTTAGAAATTCCTTTCCCAGGAAACTAATAGAAAATACTTTTTCTGGCCAATAAATGACCTTCAGCTACTCAATTATTTTCAAACTGTAACCTTCCTGGAGTTGCCTTTACCCGATGCCTGGGCCTGAGCAGGAGGGAACATCTGAGTGACCTTGGAGCCCTCCAGGGGCAGCTGCCACACACAAAGTTAGCTGGTAGGTCACATAATTTAACTGGACCTGACTTTTCTGGGCTCGATTGCCTCTTTGTCCTCCAGCTTTTTCTCCACCCCCCACTCATTTTTTTTTCAAACCTGAAATACACTTAAGTCAGAAATAAAACATCCCTCTTAACGTCCTACTAAGAAGCCTTATTTCTTTTTCATAAATGTAAGTATTGTGCTCTTTCAACACCAGGCCTTAGGAGAAATGGTGATACAATATTTTTTCTTCCCCATTTCCATTCCGGGCATCTGCAGCATGGCCCCTCTTATCAGGGTCTAGCTCTCTAGGTGAGGTCAGTTTGGGAAGCCTTGTCACTCCTAAGATATTAGCTGATACTGCTTAAGATATTCATACTCTCAGCAATTGTACTGATTGAATGGAACATTAGAAATAAACACTCCTGAAGATCCAAAGGGAGGAATCATTAATGGTGAATAATCGGGAAGTGACAAGCAGTGACCCTTTGGGATGGAAGCCCTTTTCTTTGAGACCAGTAAACACTAATTTAATTTCAAAAGTTAAATAAAATGGAAAATTAAGATAATACTCAGATACTTTAAACATTTCATTTAAGGCTTCAGTTTATAATTGTACATTTATTCAGTAACAATTTTTTTAAGATTTTATTTATTTATTTGACAGAGAGATCACAGGTAGGCAGAGTGGCAGGCAGAGAGAAGGGGGAAGCAGGCTCCCCACTGAGCAGAGAGCCTGACGCAGGGCTCGATCCCAGGACCCCAGGATCATGACATGAGCCGAAGGTAAAGGCTTAACCCACTGAGCCACCCAGGCCCCCCTATTCAGTAACAATTTTACATGGAGTCAAAGCCCTTCCTCTGGAACAGTCTGTAAAAAATGACATTAAATAATTATAATAAAAAATACAATTGACATGAACAGGTGTGAGAATAACACAAGTGACTTCTGGTAAGCCAATGGCTCAGCTGGTGAAAACAAAGGTATGCAGATGGTCATAGATAGTAGGCTACCAGTGCAAGTGTCCAATGAGTCACGGCATTTTTGAGGATCTTTCTTGTTTTCTTTTTTTTTTTTTTAAGATTTTATTTATTTATTTGTCAGAGAGAGAGAGAGAAAGTAAGCACTGGCAGACGGAGGCAGAGGGAGAAGCAGGCTCCCTGACGAGCAAGGAGCCCAATGTGGGACTCGATCCCAGGACGCTGGGATCATGACCTGAGCCCAAGGCAGCCGCTTAACCTGCTGGCCACTTAAGTGTGGTTGAGCAAGGAGCCAGCATTGAATGAGGACAGAATTTAGCTTTCTAGTACTTTAGTGATTTTCTTGGGAGCTGCATATTAGCAGGCCCAAAGACATTCAACAGTCTTAAAGGATAAAGTGTTGGCTCTATCACTACTCTGGGCACCTTGGATATTGGAAGAAGTATATTCTACACCAGGGAGCTCTATGAACGTACCTATATAAAATTAACATTTAGCGAACTTAAGTGAGGTTTTCTGTAATAAGAAAGTCTGAATACAGTTTAAGTAGCCAGAAGGAAATGTTTAAATTTAGTTTGCTTTACTCTCAGGTGCTATGAAGTAACAGGTATCTTAATATCAAGTGTGAAACTTTGGTAATAAGATTCTGCTAGTCATTTATGGTCTCTAGGCTTTGGACTAAGACTTTATGCAGGTACTAAATATATACATAAACAGTTTGTAGCCACTTCTAGATTATTGCTGGTCCCTTGTACAGACAGAGTATCTCAACAAGGGATGTGCTTGCCTATTCATCCTGAAATGTGTATTCTGCAATGGAATCCATGTTTTCTGAGTTGTGGAAAGACCCAGAAACTTTCATCACAGAATTGAAATAGGTTGTCTAGTAAAGTGCAGAACTCTGACCCTAAGACCTGAAATAATTTCACCAAAAGCTGTGGCAACCCACACTCTGGCCCCATCAGCTTTTTACCTAAACCACTGGCTCCCCTTTGGTGCTGCTTATGTGATTTGGCATCTAGTAATGAAGGATGATAGTTAACTCAGGATGTAGCCATCTTCATCACAACAATGAACTGTAGACAGTTAATGCTACTGGCCATGAATTGAAGAATTCAGGTACTGTTTCTGTGGAGAGAGAAATCTGTCTTAACTTGACCAGAATCTTTATTTTAGTTCATGGACTGTTGCTAAGAGCGTAGTTTATTATAAGCCTATCATGTTACCTATACTGTAATATTAAAGACACACGTATCTTGAACAACCTTTTCTGGAAACAAATACAATAACTATATCACACGTTTAATCTTTACGTTATTTATATACATGTCCAATAAAAAAGAGCCACGCTTGGAGGGAAGCTTCTAGAATTAAACAAGTGTTAATGCTTTGTCTTCATTTCTTCTCCAGCCTGCTGGGTACATGCTTGAACTCACCTTGGAAATGATGACATCAGGAAACAATGGCACTAAAGGATTTATTTTAAAGGCCTCCTATCCAAGCTGAGGGCACTGCCTTATCATTCTACTCTCTACCTCAACTCTTGTATCATGACATTTTGCACATAACGTTCATTTACTTGAGATTTTTGACTTACCAGATTGTGATTGTATTACACTATTTAGAAATTCACTGGCCATTTTCCACAACCAGTTACTGCTTCATGACCATGGTAGTTATAATATTATAAAATGCTATTTTGCTTTTTTGTTGGTGATGGGTTGCTTTTTGTTTTTTGGAGGGTTGGTTTTTTTTTTTTTGGTCATCTTTCTCCTGATCTTCTTCTCTAAATGGATCTTTGTACCACCTTACAGGTGTTATCAGTAGGATACTTCATATGTTTTTACTTTATTATTAATATTACATGTTTTAAAGTAGGCTCCATAACCTAGTGTGAAGCCCAGTGGAGGACTTGAACTCAGCACCCCGAGATAAAGAACTGAGATGAGATCAAGAGTTGGATGTTTAACCAACTGAAACACTCAGGCAACCCTATTATTTTATTAAAAAAAAAACAAATTTAACAGCCATTGGTTCATACCTCTCTTTACTATGTATACACAGTGGAGACTCACTGTAGTGTTGTGGTTTTGTTTAGGTTTTTTGGTTGTTGTTTTTCTTTTTTTTTATTTTGTTTTGTTTTCTGAATAAAGAAGCCGTTATTTCCCTCAGGAGAAGTATAGTAAATTTTTTAAATGATATTTTTCTCTTGAAATTCATGTTCCAGGAACAATACTGGTATGGAGACTTATAATGACAAACTGTTGATACACAGGGAAAGCTGAAAATCCCTCTTTTAAAACTATTTTAGATCCTGACTATAAGTTCTGACTTAAACAAAATGGCAAGTTATTTAAGAATAGAGAAATATTTCAGGGCACCTGGGTGGCTCAGTTGGTTGGGGATCTGATTATTGATTTCAGCTCAGGTCATGATCTCAGAGTCATGGGATAGAGCCTGGCATCCACTCTTCTCTGAGTGTGGATCGTGCTCAGGATTCTCTCTCTCCCTCTGTCTCTGCCCCTTTCTCCACTCAAGCTCATTCTCTCAAAAAAAAAAAAAAATTCACATTCTCTGTTAATAAATGTTGTTTTCTGAGGATGTTTAATCTGAGTAGACTCCTTAAAATGTTAGAGGACCCTTTTCCTTGAGGTTTATGAATGTCTGCTTATCTAATCTGTGAGTACAAATAAAATAGCCTGGCTATTCTGAGAAACCTGATTACACATGCTCTAAAATGCTTGTAATTATGTTCAGAAAGAATCAGAAATTTTTCTTCGGTAATATAGAAGCTTTTCTGCATATTTCCAACATTTGTAAGTTCATAGAATGATAATAGAAGTAAGGAAGCTTCTATTCGAGATGGCTTTCATTGCAATATGGTTTCTTATATTCAAGGTAAAATAGGAGCAAGGATTTGAGAGAAAGAAATGCAGAAAAGTGCTATAGAGTTTCTTTATGAGTCTCTTTAAAGCTGTATGAAATGTTACTTTCATTTATTTATTGTTGCCTTCTTTCTTTTATCTTCCTTCCCCTTCCTTATCCCTTTTCATCCTTACATCTGAAGTGGCGTTTAGCTAACACAAGGAAAATTATATTGTTGCCATTAAAGGAAAAGAGAGGCAGACATTTTCCTGCTCAAATTATGATTCACAAATATTCATAAATTTGGAAATAAAAAAGTGCAAATATACATTGTTATTTAAAATTCTAATATATGTTCCTTTCTTGTCGCTTATCCTATAAACTTATTCAAAAAACAGTTAATGATATATTTCAGTTTACATAGCCATTGTAAGAATAATTTAACCCACCAGTAAACATTTAAACCAAAAAGATTTTTTTTTCTTAACTCTGTGGAATGTATAGAAGTAAAACACTTTGCTCCATTTAAAAAAAAAAATGAATTAATCAATAGACAAAACCAGTTGGGTTCCTACAGATCTTGAGAAAATTGCTATTACACTAGCAGGATGAACCTATTCAAAGTGGTAAGCCTTTAGCACGTGAAATATTTTCACTTGAGAAGCATAGTTAGCATTCAATGCCTATTTATTTTGCTATAGTAAAAAAATCTTTTATTACTGCAAAATATCGAACAGAAGAAAGACATCTGAAAGCCGAATTAACTATGGAAATTTTTATTGACTGTGGTCAGAGAAATACCTCAGCTTGATAACAGAATTGTTGCTGTTTCTCCACCTCGATAATAACCCAGGCTGTTGTTTTCAGTGATCAACAGCCGTAGGCCCGGAGGCTGGCCTGCTCATGTGCACCTCCAGGGTTGGAACCATGCCTGGGACATAGCCCCTGCCAGAGTCTGGGGCTCGCTTTTTTGCAGTTGGTGAAGGTGCATTGGTGTTCAGACTGGTTTTGACCTTGCCTTGTTCCTTTCTGCAGATCTTGTGAGCGCTTTGTCTCAATCTTGAACAAACTCGCATGCTAACTATACTTTTTGTGGATTTCCTGTTTGTTTGTTTTTCATGGACTTTTGACTTTTAGTAGCTTATTTAATAAGTTTTGTTTCAATCCAGAACCAAAGCCCCATACATCCCATACATGATCCTTGTGTTTAAAATCTCGTATCTCTGGTGGTGCTTTGTCTTTGTCATCCTTTTGCTGAACTTTTCCTGTATTCACCTCTGATGACTGTGGTCTGATTCCACTCCTGGAGAGTTAGAAACTACCATTAAGTCTTGTTTTGCTGTCCTGGACTCCACCTTGGGCCTGTGATCTTCTTCGTAACATTCACTTCTTTAATTTGGTACCGTGTTTTCCAGGTTCATCCATGTTGTAGTGTGTTTCATACTGTCTTCCTTTTTGTTGCTACATAATATTCCGCTGTATGGACAGATCACACTCCATTAATTCAGTCCTCAGCTGATGGGTGTTTGGATTGTTTCAATTTTTTAACTATTTTGAACAATGCTGAAGTGAATATTTATGTACAAGTTTTTATGTAGACATATGTTTTCATTTCTCTTCATTATCTGATAACTCTTTATTTAACTTTTGAGAAATTGTCCGACCAAAATTTTGGTATTTGAGAAATACCAAAGTAGCTTCTCCATTTCACATTTGATCAGTGGTGCATGAGGGTTCTCATTTCTCCATACCATTATGAACATTTTTTATTATCTGTGTTTTTGATTATGACTGTCCTAGTGAGTGTCAAGGGATAACGCGTTATGGTTTTGATTTGTGTTTGTCTAGTGACTAATGATGCTGAGTATCTTTTCTTGTGCTCCCTGGTTATTTGTATACCTTATTGGGAGAGCTGTGATCAAATCCTTTGTCTATTTTTCAATTGGATTTTATTATTATCATTGAATCATGTTTTTTAAAATATGTTCTAGATATAAGTCTCTTACCAGACATGTGCACATACTTCCTCCTATTCTGTGGGTTTTTGTGGCATTTTTTTTTTTAGAGAAAAAAGTTTAAATCTGGTTAAATCCAATTTATCTATTCCTTTTTTTTTTTCTTTTTTGTTGCTTGTGCTATTGGTGTTCATAGTGATTCTTGATCATGCATGACTAAGGGATTTTATTCTACCTTTTTTGCCTCAGTGTTAATCTCCAATTAAAAGCAATCCTGAAACAGTTGAAATAAATAAAAGGCTAAATTCAGTGTTCAGTAGCTGGTCATGGTGTGTTTCTTTATTTGTATAATGTGAGGCATTTGATAGTCTAAACATTCACACCCTCTTTCCGAGCATCAATTTTACCTGAAATCTGAAGGCAAATTTAAAACCAGTTAGCAAAGGAAAATAGTGCAAGATATCTGTGAATTATTTCTTTTTTTTTAAAGATTTTATTTATTTATTTGACAGACAGAGATCACAAGTAGGCAGAGAGGCAGGCAAGAGAGAGATGGGGGAGAAGCAGGCCCCCTGCTGAGCAGAGAGCCCGATGCAGGGCTCGATCCCAGGATCCTGGGATCATGACCTGAGCCTAAGGCAGAGGCTTAACCCACTGAGCCACCCAGGTGCCCCATCTGTGAATTATTTCTTATGGCAAAAGTAAATAGTAATTTTCTTCTTTACGCATAATATCCATTGAGGCAGCTTAATCAGTCATCTGCCACAGCTAGATTATTTTATGATATCTCTGATTTCTCCCCACATTTATAGATTTTATTTTTTAGTATAATATGGTTTCTTCCCTTTTTTGGGCAGGGGGGCCACACAGTGAATACTTGGTTCTTTTTTTTTTTTTAAGATTTTATTTATTTGACAGACAGAAATCACAAGTAGGCAGAGAGGCAGGCAGAGAGAGAGGAGGAAGCAGGCTCCCTGCTGAACAGAGAGACCGATGTGGGGCTCGATCCCAGGACCCTGAGATCATGACCTGAGCCGAAGGCAGAGGCTTTAACCCACTGAGCCACCCAGGCGCCCCTGAATATTTGATTCTTAACCTTATTTTATAAGAAAGATCAAGGCTGTGGCTCCTCTCTTCCAACATGACTGATTTTGCTGAGTCACTCAATCTGCCCCACCAGGACATGGGTTATTGCAAGATAAGAAGACGAAGAAACCGCTGCTTCCAGACACAACACCCGTCAGCAACAGACGTTTTGGAGTACATTCACTACATTGTGGGAAGCTGAACTTTTCCTGCACTTTTTCCTGTGGTTGCTTTTTCTACAGACATATCATACATTTCATTGTGTAGACTTCTAACATCTCCTCTCACGCTCAACCTGGTTGTTATGAATAATCAGTCTTTGGTCTACTAGGATCTACTTCTTCCTCAAAATTGAAGCAATAATACCTCTTCTAATTTATCACTCAAAGTGACTGTTTCTCACCCCAGATCAGAAACTTCCAGTGCTGATGGATACCCCAGTAACTATGGAGAACAATATCAAACTGCCTGCAAGGTATGATTTTGTCCACTACCTGCTGTTTACACTTACATGACCAAATAACTGTATTTCAACAAAGCAGATTTATCTCATCTGTTTCCTGTTCTTCTGAAGTCTTCAGCCAGGTCTGACTGCATTTGTTACCTTGTATCAGGAAACATTTCCTCCCTCTTGCTACACTGTTTGTTTTGGATAAAGGTTTCGCTTTATGTGAAGGTTTTTGATGGAAGTATTTATTTCCAATCTCAGGTTTTGCCTAAATCTGGGAGTATGACAGTTCTTTATGGGAGAACTAAATTTGCACAAAACACAGAGTTTACAATCACCCTTGTGCATAGATGAGTCTGTGAGAGAAATGACATGCCACTTGAGTGGAGAGGTGAGCTAGGAAAAAATATTATTTTATGCAAAATGAAAAATTAAATTTCTATCTTACACTTTATACAGGAATCAGTGTCATGTGGATTATGACTTAAAAACTAAACCTTCAAACTTTTGGTAGAAAATATATGTAAATTATTTAGATTTTGGAAAAGGGAAGGATGAGACAAAAATATTATTAAGTATAAAATAAATGATTCATAAAATTTGACTATTCAAATATGAAACTCTTTTCATCAAGCATAACTTAAAGGAAATAGAAGAAAAGTTATAATGTAGATGGATATATTCATGATACAGAAACCAACAAAGTATTAGTGGCTATAAAATAGGAGAAACTAGGGACGCCTGGGTGGCTCAGTTGGTTAAGCGACTGCCTTCGGCTCAGGTCATGATCCCAGCGATCCTGGGATCGAGTCCCACATCGGGCTCCTTGCTCAGCAGGGAGCCTGCTTCTCCCTCTGCCTGCCACTCTGTCTGCCTGTGCTCGCTCTCTCTCCCTCTCTGACAAATAAATAAATTTAACAACAAAAAAAAAAATAGGAGAAACTATAAATTAATAAAAATCTAACAACTATCTTGTGAATTAAATTTTCATTCTTGTTCTTTTTTTTTTTTTGAGATTTTATTTATTTGAGAAAGATAGAGAGATTAAGAGAATGAGTAGGAGGGGCAGAGGGAAAAGCAGACTCCCCATTGAGCAGGGAATCCAATGCAGGACTCAATCCTAGGACCCTAGGATGGTGACCTGAGCTGTAGACAGAAGGTTAACTGACTGAGCCACCCAGGTTCCCTTGTTCAGAGGGTCTAAAGGTAGATAGAGATTAGGGCTAGGGTTTCCAGATTAAGAAAATGAAAATATTCAGTTTAATTTTAATTTAATTTTACTGTATTTCAATTAATTTTATTTTTTAGAGAGAGAGAGAAAGAGAGAGAGAGTGTGTATGTGTGTGTGTGTGTGTGTGTGTGTGTGTGTTTGTAAGCAGGGAGGGGCAGAGGGAGAAGGAGAGAAAGAATCTTAAGCAGGCTTCCCACTCAGTGTGGAGCCTAAAACAGGGTTTCATCTCTGGACCATGAGATCATTATCTGAACTAAAATTAAAACATTCCCCAAATGGAAATGTCTTCTCAAAGCCAAAGAAAACTAATGCATTATATGGCTAAATTTACTTTATTGTTAAGTGTACTGTATGTGAATACAGATATTATAAAATAAAAATATATTATGTGTTACAATATTTTTCCACAGATGGCTATATGAATGGTCCTGAGAGGGTTAATAACCTTTTATGAACATCTTAGCATTCCCATTTATTAAATGAAAGGATTATATTATGTTATTATAAGAGCTCACCTATCTCTAAAGTGATATTTTATGAAGCTCCATTCTTGCTGATTTAAATTAAATCTGAGGATGAACAACGTACACCACATATGATTACTGATCTGTGGTAATATTACAGTTTCAGGTCACATTTCTTGGCTCCCTATTTAAACCCTGTGCCCGACGATTACTAGCTGCAACTATATTCATGCTCTTGAGGTAGCCCTTTTTCATTAAAATAGTGACATATTGAAATGTATTGTAGATTAGATCTTTGTCGTATAAACTACCAAGAAGTAACGTAAAATAAGATAGCTGCATTATTCCCAGTGCTGAGCTGAAGTGTTTGATTCTAATAAAATGGGAAAGAATGACAAGTGACCTGTCAGAGAACTGAATTCATTTCACAGAGTTTGCAAATGAAGCAGAAGAACGCGAGAATGTACCTCATCAGCAAGTTAGTGACCACTTCGCTCTGATCACCACTCCTCATATTTCAGCTGGAATTTTTAAACCATAAATAGAATTAAATTCAACTGACTAGAAATGAAATATCCAAATATACATTCTCTAGAACATGTTCTATTTCAGTGTTTTATTTGTATTCAGGCAGATTAAAATGGAAATGCTGTGAGGCAAAGAATTCATCATTTATCTCAGTTTCAGTGACTCAGCCATTTATCCTGAGACTCACCTGCAGTGGCCCCTCCTTGCTTCTTTTTCCTTTAAATTCCTCACAGCTCTCCTTCACTAGAAGGTGGAGAGATAGTCTGAACCAATCCAGCAGGATTCTTGGAGGCTGGTAGAGTTTTTGCTAACGGTGTCAGGATTACTAATGTACAAAATAAGAACATCTGCATGTGTTAAAAACAACAACAACAACAACAACAATTTTTTTACAAAAGATTTGTTTATTTGAGAGAGAGGGAGAGCCCATGCACATACACAAGCGGGGGCGGGGGATGGGGTGGGAAGGCAGAGTGGGAGGGGGGGTGGGGGGGGACAATCTCAAGCCAGCTTCCTGCTGAGCCCAGAGCCCCACACAGGGCTTGATCCCAGGACCCATGAGATCATGACCTGAGCTGAAACCAAGAGTCTATCACCTAACCGACTGAATCACCCAGGTGCCCTTTCATCAGTTTTAAAAACAATCCCCAAACTAGAAAACCTAAATTAAGAGTCTCTCTCTCTCACTTTTTAAAATTTAATTTTATTTATTTATTTGACAGAGAGAGCCCAAGCAGGGGGAGCAGCAGGCAGAGGGAGTAACAGGCTCCCCGTCGAGCAAGGAGCTTGATGTGGGGCTTGATCCCAGAACCCCGGGATCATGACTTGAGCCAAAGGCAGATGCTTAACCAACTAAGCCATGCAGGTACCTCACAAATTAAGAGTCCAATCTAAATTTAAATTATGTTTAGGTTAAATTAAATGAAATCTAGGAAAAAACTGCATTGTATCCATGAGAAGGGAGAATATATGGAGTCAGGGAAAAAACCATGATTATATAATTTTAGAGCATTTTTTTTTTCAGTGTTTAAAGTGTTGTACAAGAATCCAGGAAATAGAAAATGCATTAAACTGAAACATGACACAGTTTTGATAATTTACACACAGTTATCTTGAGACAATTAAATAATTGGTATCACTAATTTTTCAGATGTCTACTTATTAACCTTTTTATTCCTGACACTGAGATTAAATCACAATTCAGAGGTTATTAAAGAATGGAGGACAGACAAAACTATACCAATTGTCTCAAAAGTTCATGTTCATATTCTTATTTTGTAGCTGTATTTAAAATAGAAACTTTTGATACTTAGGCAAATACACCCACACATTCATCATTTACCCATAATTGTCATTATCTTCTTTATCCATTCATCTGTTGATGGACATCTAGGCTCTTTCTACATCTTCTCTTTCCAAGAAGAATCAATCATCTTCTCACTTCGTATACACACACACACATATAGTTAAGAAGTACATACCAATTCACAGTTCATTTTTTTCTTAACATATAATGTATTATTTGCTTCAGGGGTACAGATCTGTGAATCACCAGTCTTTTTTTTTTTTTTTAAGATTTTATTTATTTATTTGACAGAGAGAGATCACAGTAGGTAGAAAGGCTCGCAGAGAGAGAGAGAGAGGGAAGCAGGATCCCTGCTGAGCAGAGAGCCCAATGCGGGGCTCAATCCCAGGACCCTGAGAGCATGACCTGAGCCGAAGGCAGCGGCTTAACCCACTGAGCCACCCAGGTGCCCCTGTGAATCACCAGTCTTAACATGATTCACAGCATTCACCATAGCACACACCCTCCCCAATGTCCATAACGCAGCCACCCTATCCCCCCAACCCCCCAAGCAACCCTCAGTTTGTTTCCTGAGATTAAGAGTCTCTTATGGTTTGTCTCCCTCCTCAGTTCCATCTTGTTTCATTTTTTCCTCCCTACTCTCCACCACCCTCAGCCTTGCCTCTCAAATTCCTCATAACAGAGAAATCATATGATAATTGTCTTTCTCTGATTGCAGAAATATCTGTTCATGTCTGCTGCCCATTTCTTGATTGGATTATTTGTTCTTTGGGTGTTGAGTTTGATAAGTTCTTTATAGATTTTAGATACTAGCCCTTTATCTGACATGTCATTTGCAAATATCTTCTCCCATTCTGCTGGCTGTCTTTTGGTTTTGTTGACTGTTTTCTTTGCTGTGCAAAACCTTTTGATCTTGATGAAGTCCCAATAGTTCATTTTTCTCCCTTGCTTCCCTTGCCTTTGGCAATGTATCAAGGAAGAAGTTGCTGCGGCTGAGGTCAAAGAGGTTGCTGCCTATGTTCTCCTCAAAGATTTTGATGAATTCCTGTTTCACATTGAGGTCTTTCATCCATTTTGAGTCTATTTTTGTGTGTGGTATAAGGAAATGGTCCAGTTTCATTCTTCCAAATGACCCACAGACACATGAAAAAGTGCTCACCATCAATCAGCATCAGGGAAATACAAATCAAAACCACAAGGAGATACCAGCTCACACCAGTCAGAATGGCTAAAAATTAACAGGTCAGGAAACGACAGATGTTGGCAAGGATGCAGAGAAAGAGGAACCCTCCTACGTTGTTGGTGGGAATGCAAGCTGGTGTAGCCACTCTGGAAAACAGTATAGGGGGTTCCTCAAAAAATTGAAAATAGAGCTACCCTATGACCCAGCAATCACACTACTGGGTATTTACCCTAAAGATACAAATGTAGTGATCCGAAGGGACATGTGCATCTGAATGCTTATAACAGAAATGTCCACAACAGCCAAACTATGGAAAGAGCCTTGATGTCCATCAACAGTTGAATAGATAAAGAAGATATGAGATACATACACACACACACACACAGGGATACCATGCAGCCATAAAAGAAAAAAAAAAACGAAGTCTTGCCATTTGCAATGACGTAGATGGAACTAGAGGGTAATTATGCTAATCACAGTTCTTTTTGTCAGCTTTTCCTGTTTCACTCCATTACTCTGTTCTCCAAGGGCACAGCAGAAATCTGTTTTTTAATGTGCATTCATATATGTATATTTTAAAAACATATTTATACATGAATGCATGAATGTTTAAATTTCCATTGGTCTGATTATCCATGTATTTATTTTTCTCTGCAGATTTCAATATTATGTGTTTAAGTTATACCCATGCTAATATACATATATACAGACAAATGGATATGCTTACAGATACATGAAGATGTAGGCATAGGTGTGGAGGTAAATGTATGCATATATGTAGATATATGGGGATATGTTTTTCTTTTTTTAAGATTTTATTTATTTGACAGTGAGAGACAGTGAGAGGGAGCATGAGAGTGGAGAAGGTCAGAGACAGAAGCAGACTTCCCATGGAGCTGGGAGCCCAACATGGGACCCAATCCTGGGACTCCAGGATCATGACCAGAGCCGAAGGTAATTGCCCAACCAACTGAGCCACCCAGGCGCCTGGGGATGTGTTTTTTTAATGTGTCCAATATTATGAAATTTATTTATGATAAGCATTTGATTTATTTATTTCCTCTTGATTTATAGTTGTATTAATTCCAATAATAAAAAACCAAAATTAAATATTTATATTATATGATATATTATTGTATATTATGTCATTATTAAACGTATTATATAGTATATAATTAATATAATATGATATATAATTATATATTATAAATATTATAAGTATATTATGTTATACTATATTATATATACATATCCATGCATAAACCAAATATCTCCTGGTACACATTTACTAGTGTGATTCCTGGGTAATGGAGAGGCATCATGAGGCAGTGAGTAAGAACATGGGCTTCTGGTGGTGCCTGGGGGGCCAACTCTTGGTTTCTGCTTGGGTCATAATCTTATGGTCTTGGTGTGGGGCCAGACATTGGCTTGGCAGTGAGTGCGAGTCTACTGGGGTTTGTCTTCTCCTCTGCTCCTCCTCTTGCTCACATGCACTCTCTCTCTCTCTCAAATTAATAAATAAAATCTTAAAGAGAAAAAAAAAAAAAAAAAGAACATGAGCTTCTGATCCCTGTCAGAATTACTTAATTCCTGGTTCATAAACATTGTTGCAGTAATCTTAAACAGATAAAGAAGTACTAATCCTAATTGTTAGATAACTGAGGAATACAAGTTTTCTTTACAACAGAAAATCTTTTAATTCATTTTAATCTGAAATCATGTACTATAATTTCCATAAATTAAAAAATAAAATTAAATAATCATTTATGTTAATAACCCTTAACAAGCACATAATTGGATTAAAAAAATCCTTAACTTGATAAACTATATTGATTGGTACTTTGTTACATAAATTATAAGGCTGAAAGTTAAAGTTAAAGAAAATATTTGAAAATTAATAAAAAATATGTTTATCAACTAAATAAGATGAACATACAAAAACCCATTGTATTTTTATAAAACAAGAGATAGAAGATACTCAATACCTAGGAGTACATCTAGCAAACACTGTTTAATTCTTTATGTCATAAAATTATAAAATTTTTGTGAAAGACCTAAAAGAAGACAATGATTAGAAAAGCATTCCATGTTTGGACAGGAAAACTCAGATCTTTTTTAATAATGTTCTAATGATATACAATTTCATACTGAGAATGATAGAGAATAGAATATTCTACTTTTGCTCAAAATCTGGTGTCACATAGTCTACTCTCAAGTGTCAGGAAAACATAATAATAAGGTTCTTTCAAATGCACAAGATTGCAAGAGAACAAAAGTGAAGACAGTTAGAATCCATATTAATCAAAGATGTGTGGACAGACTTTTTATCTAAGAGCTTATTCAGTTCCCCTCAATTATAAAAATGGTAGTTTTATTTTGTTTGTAATAAACTTAAAATTATAGATACACATACAGATATTTTCAGGCTGTATCAAGAAAAAAAATAAACAAGCAGCTTCATAGTTTTCTAGTTGAAAAACAGTAACATATTTAAAATGTAACATAACAATAACACAATATGAAAGCATTCAATAAACTCAGTTACCTTTATACTTATCTTTTGTCCAAATTGTACTCCCATCATAACATATTTTTGAACATTGACCATTTTTTAAAAAATTACGAATGCAAACTTAAATGTAATAAACTTAACATGGCTGAGTCAACCTGGTTTGGTTATTTTTTAAGGTACTGGATTTTTTTTTTTTAAGATTTATGTACTTATTATTTTTAGAGAGAGAAACAGAGTGCATGTGGGAGGAGGGGCAGACAGAGAGGAAGAGAATTCTCAAGCAGACTCCCCACTAAGCATGGAGCCCCACACAAGACTTTATCCCAAGGCCCTCAAATCACGACCTGAGCTGAAATCAAGAGTCTGATGCTAACCAACTGAATCACTTGTGCACCCTTTTACTCAATTGTTTTTATTCAGGTTTTACTTCTTTCGTGTCAGATGAATGGCGAATGCCTGTCATCACACGGCTTACTAAATGCATCTTTGTTTATTGACTAGAAAAATGATATTAGATGGAGCTGGAAACATTAAGGGAGTGTTGAAATTCACTTTTCAGTTTCACTTTTTTTAAAATTTTTAGCTTCACCCCTAAATCAAGTCACTCAACAAATTCATTTATGTCTCTATATATGCAAGACTATCCCCTGTGAACATTACCTCACAATTTGTCCTTTCTTCAATGTTAGTACCCCAGACTCATGTATATAAACTGGTATTTAAAAGAAACAAAAATAATTAGGAATGTTTGGAAAAAAGTTAGCATATATTATTAATTTCAGACTTAGAAGCTATTGCCTGAAATGTCAGTAAACTTCTTAAAGTCAATTTTATATTTGCATGCTAGGGGGGCTGCTTAAAGAAGTAGCATGATTATCAGAACTCTCATAAATTTTAGGGTTTCATTCCTTCCTTGAAGATACCTGCTAGGTATTCCTGAAGTTAAACTCCACCCCAATTCCTTAAGCTAAATTTTCCTTACTATGAGATGAGTAACTGTTTATAAAATTATTTTGAGTGGTTCATGGCATGGAATTAAGTATAACTTTGATTAATGATAGGGGTTGATTTTGTTTATGACCTCATACTGGTTTTACTAGTGATTTAAATTACTGGTATATATACATATATATATGTATATATGTATATATATATATGTATATACATATATATATATAATGTGTATGTGTGTGTATACATATATGTGTGTGTATATATATATATTTTTTTTTTACAATGCTGCTAATATACTTCACATGTGTAGGAATAGAAAAATCAACAAGGACACTTGGGTGGCTCAGTTGGTTAAGCGTCTACCTTCGGCTCAGGTCATGATCCCAGTGTCCTGGGATGGAGTCACATATGGGCTCCTTGCTCAGCAGGGAGCCTGATTGTCCCTCTGTCTACTCTGTCTGCCACTCCCCCTACTTATGATCTCTCTAGCTCTCTGACAAATAAATAAATAAAATCTAAAAAAAAAAAAGGAAAATAAAGAAATAATTATCAATTTGGTATCCTTGCAACACATTTTGGAAGCATTGCTTATGCAAAATTTTTCTGCCTACTGTCTAATCTATTTCTTATTAAAAATGATTTTCATTTTAATCAATAGAGGCTTTGTTTTGAATGTTAAAAGATTTGTATAATTATCCACTATTATGTAAAAAAATATTTTTAAATTATAGAGAATCATACTTAAGACCTATTTCCTTCCCAAAGAATCTGGAGCAGGAAAAAAAATAAATAAATAATAGATCCCAAATGTTACTAGGAATCTGTGGTTTTAGCAGCTAGACCAAAAAAAAAAAAAAAAAAAGCATCTCCTAGAAATATGAAGAAAAAATTATAGCCAGTGTCAGCCAAGGGAAGAAAAAGTTCAAGTTAGAGGACATGGCCCTTTTTAACAGATCTTTTTTCTTGACTTAACCACTGCAGGAAAATATGCTTTCTGTACATATCCCACACATCCATCAAATGTAATTTTCTTTCTGAATTGAAAGTCTGACAGCAGTATTCCCAGCAACAGAACAAGGTCCTAAGAATTGCTATTTTTATATGTAATTTTATAATCAATAGAGGATAACACATAGTTGCCATAACAGATTCAATGTATTATTTTTTGATATGGCCTTTCACTTCACCAATAGGCCTTTAAGGAAGAGCTCTGGGTTTCTGCGGAGTATTCTGTACCACCATTAACTGCGGTCCTACATCTTGAGTCTCTCCATCCTTCTAGCCCATCTTCAAACACATACGTATTCTTCTCTGAATACCTGTGACCTTAATGTTTAAAAAATGTGTTTTCATTAGTTTTTTAGGTGTTGCACTATTTTCTCCTGTGTTTATAATATAGAGAAAATTCTGATGTGTGACTGATTTTTCATCACTTGGCTGTGATACATTTTTTATTTTTTGTAGTTAAATGTACAGTCAAAAATTACCTAATTTTTTAAAAAGTTATCTTTGAGTTTTCATATTTTACCAGTGTATATTAGAGAAAAGAAACATTTCTAACCAAACTTTCTTAAATGCAGCATACTCTTCCTTAATATTTTTCTTTTCTAATTTAGGGGCACTATTTATCTTAATAAAGATCGTCTTTTTTCATAATCATGTATATATTTACATAGTGTCATATTTTCCTTTTCTATAAGAATTAATTATTTTTATATCAAGCTTTATCTCTGTGTTTTAACTGTATCTATCCTGCTCCTTAAGTTTCTTAAGTTTCTATGATTTGTGGAAGAAATACTCCTGGTTACTGAACTTGTTTCTTAAAGTCTGCTGCTGACCATTTTTGCCATTCTATTCATGATTAGCTTTCATCTCTCCTTTCAGCTGATCCTTCTTCTTATTCACTGGATCCAGATGTGGGTGCTGCTTGGGAAACTTCCTTATTCTAGGACAGGTTTTTGGCCATCTTTGGCATGCTATCTGGATGTATTGTGCTTTGTATTTTGCTGGTTCTGTGTGTATCATCGTTACCTTCTTTCAGATTTAAGCTCACTCGTGATCCGGCACTGTCTTTGGACACTGCCTCTTGCTCCAATACTGTGTTGGTGATCCTTTGACATGCAGAGACTAGCTCGTTTCATTGAGAAAGTAATATTTCCCTGACACGATGCCTTTGTTTTTGTTTGTTTCATGTGACAAAGGATGTGGAAGAATGAGGAATTTCGCTGGTTCACTGACACATTAACCCATCTTCTCTAAAAACCCAATGCTTCCTCACTTAGAGGGACATTCGTGGTATATAATCTATAGCTATAGCATTGGACATAAAATTTCTGGCTCATTTTTGTGTGTATATATACCTTGTTTCACTTAATTGTCCTCAGAAAAATATTTCTATTATTTTACTTACCAGGAGAGGAAAAGGTAGGCATAATTATACAGCTCACTTTTGTTTTACCTTACTTCTTCCCCCTGAGAATAATATTTGAGAATATCAGTGGAAATTCTCAGAACCTTCCAAGTTATTAGTTTCAAGCTTAGTAAAAGGTGGCAGAGTTTGTTGTGAGACCTTGTCAGAAACATAATTTATTCACATGTTCTCCCCCAATTGATAGGCTCTCTCTTGCTGTAATATTTGGTCATCCAGTTAAATTTAATGTGTAACTTCTTTTGTCAGCCATCAGCTTGTCAATTTATATTTTGTGAAACAAACTGATATTAAGAAGAATAGTTACAAGCTTAATTTAAAAGAATTTATTAAAATTTTATTCAAAAATATCTCCAAATTTTATTCTTACTAAATATAATATATAGTTTTATGTTTCTTTTTTGCTATAATCTGAATAAAAAATGAGGAATATAAGTTTTTACCCAATATATACACAATTACCTATGTGTATTGCTAGTGTTTTTATTTCTATATAGCACATATTCATATGCCAGAGAGAATCTTATAATCTTGTATTCTTAAAGTGAAAGCACGACATTCTTCTTTGATTCACTAATGTCTATTATTTGACCACAATTTGACTTTACTAGTGAATAGATACAAAAAGCCTGCAAGATGATAGTTATGTTTATTCATTTTCAGTTATCAGTTTTTATATATTAACATTCCATGCCAAGATATACATATAAATCAGAAATATCTCAAGTATAAGCAGGTTTTGTGTTATTCCTTTTCCTTGAAATTCTCCCAGCCATATTGTTCATATCACCTAATGTATAGACTCTTCTCAACACAGTATCTTGGGAAGGAGCAGCAATCAGTGTCATTTTGGAAATGTATAGTTTTATTAGTTAGCTTCTTTAACCCATGAATAAAATAAGATAGATTGGTTGAGCATGAACATAATTTGTTTATTGGAAAATTAAATCAAAATCTCAAAGAACATGCAGACAAAAGAAGCATTTTATTTAAGGTTATTTTAGTGGTAAAAATTCATTAGCAAAAGATGGTTTATTGCTGAATATATTCTATATATAGTAATCATCATAGAATTTTAATATTTGAACAGAAACTAACCTTTTTGGTGAGTACTGCTTCTATTGATTGGATGACAGGTATAAAATTTTCCCCATTATTAATTGGTAAGATAATATTTTATCATCCCCTGCCCCATTTTTATTGTGTGTGTGTGTGTTTTGTTTGTTTGTATAATATACATTAATGAAACAGGGTCTACAAATTAACTGAAATAGGTAGAATCCATGATTTTTTTTTAAAGATTTTATTTATTCAACAGAGACACAGTGAGAGAGGGAACACAAGCAGGGAGAGTGGGAGAGGGAGAAGCAGGCTTTCCGCTGAGCAGGGAGCCCAATGCACGGTCCATCCCAGGACCCTGGGATCATGACTTGAGCCAAAGGCAGACACTTAACAACTGAGCCACCCAGGTGCCCCCATGATTTTTTTTAGGGGAGAATTTTGTAGGTATGGTTTAAGGCTATGTAGTTGCCAGAAAATAAAGACCTCTTGGAATGTAGATCTGAGAATCCTTTGCAAATATATTAGACCAAGGCATAAGATTCTCAAGGACTAGTCCAGTTGCAATTACCACTTCCAATTAATTCCCCAAGAAGGTGGACAGAGACCAAAGCCAAGTAAAGCCATGCATTCTTGACTGGTGTGAGGATAAGAAATAATACATATAAACCAATTGCCACAAAGTATGGACACAACAAATTTACTACTCTCATAGTTTATGTTTATAAATATTCCCACAACTCAGACCAGAAAGTTGGGCTACCAAATATATAAAGCATAAGATACTGATAATATAACTGAAGATAAGTTTTTGAATTTTGAAGGATAAATTAAACAATAATGTTGCAACAATAGTACAAAAAAAATATTGCTGTGATCAAGAAATGAATTTTTATGCTTGAAAAAGCATCCTGTATGAATATAATCTTTCCTGATAAATACACATCTGGGTCTGGGAAAAAATGGCAACTGCTTCTGAAGATTTTATGGAACTACAAATAAACTAAGAATAATGAGGAAAAGTAATAATATTTATACTATGTAGGAAAAGAAACAGAAAGAATGGAGGAAGTAGAGGAAGACGAAGAATGTCATGCGGGGCATTGGCTCCAAAAGATATCACCCCACACTACAAATTGTGTATTTAAATGTGCAATCTTGACATAAAACTCTAGAGAGTTTTAGAAGAACATAAAAACTCTAAAATAGGTATAGCCACAGATGGAAATATATGGACTTCCAATCAATAAAGATAAGATGATTTTGTAACAGACCTCACTAATTAAAAAAATAAAATTTTGAAACCCTTCCTCCTGTCCTGTTTTGGACTATTTGGACTAACATCTAAATGAAATCATTGAAGATTAAAATTAGAAATAATGGAAGAAATGTGTGATTGTGTTTAAAAATGCATATATATATTTTTAGAGTTCTGAAAAATTTTATAACAAAAATTCCAGAAGTCTTAAAACATCAGAGCATATACATCTGCTATCTAAATACAAAATATTTTGCATGAACAAATTCAAACTTAGCACTAACCAACCCAAAACAAAATTGTTAAATGAGGAGGAAAATAAATGCATATGTTTAACAGGAGAAAAACTAGTATCATTAAGCTAGAAATAGTACAAAACAATAACGTAATACATGATAGAAAAAGAGACAATATGAGCAAACAGTTATCAAGAGAGAAAATATCTTCTTAAACATATGAAAAGATTCTCAGCCTCAGTCATAATAAAATAAATGTAATGAGTGTTTTTCACTTGTTAGTAAATGTCTAAAAGCATACAGTCCTGGTAGAGGTTTGGGGAAATATAATCTCTCATGAGAGTAAAATCTCTGTCAAGGGCAATTTGACAGAATATACCAATTTAAATTGCTTACCATTAATCATAACATTTTAATTCATATATCCTAGAGACATATTCAGATATATTAAGAATCCCAAGTATGCAGCATTAATTTTAATGTTGGTAATAATGGTATTAGTTAAAATAGAAAAGTCAGTGGACTGGTGATTTTTCTAAATTATCATTTATCGATAAAATGAAACACAAAAGGCATTAAAAACAGAGTAAGTCAATATCTTATGCATTGTTAAGATACATTTTTTTTAAAGATTTTATTTATTTATTTGAGAGAGAGGCAGTGAGAGAGCATGAGCAAGGAGAAGATCAGAGGGAGAAGCAGACTCCTTATGGAGCTGGGAGCCCGATGTGGGACTCGATCCCGAGTCTCCGGGATTATGACCTGAGCCGAAGGCAGTCGTCCAATCAACTGAGCCACCCAGGCATCCCTTAAGATACATTTTTAAACCTTGATTTTAAATGGCTAAAAAGTATCAAGAGTTGGGATGATATAAATGGTTCACTGCTCTTTATGCAAAAATCAAAGAGAGAGTTATATGGTCGGTAATCCTATCTTCAGCCCCACTTCCATGACCTCATCTCATCCTAAGTATCTCCTAAAGATCTCACCTCCAAATATCATCGTAGTGCAGATAAAGTCTTCACCATGTGAATTTGGGGAGGACACATTCAGTCTGTAATAATCTATAGCATAGTTGAAAGATATTCATAAAAGTTAACAGTGTTTGCTTCCATCCAAGTGAACTTAATGGTTGACAGTGGTCATGGGAAAAGAATCTATGGCTCATATATGTTCTTCTGTATAACTGGAATTACGTACAATGTTTATACCATACCATATAAAATATTATTATTAATGCTAAAATAATAATAGCAATAATAAATAAGTTCAAAATTATGTAAATTAAAAGAATCAAAAGAAGACAAACTTCTAACAGTTCATGAATGCAACCATTTAACTAAAATATAATTTTAAATTCTTAGTCATCTCAAGTACAAGTGCGCAGCCTTGATATGAGCACCTGATTCCAGCCCAACCATGTGGACAAACAGATTTATGATGTTCTCTCAAAATATTTCAATAGGTATATTTTCCAATACAGTAATACCCCCTTATCGATGATTTCTCTTCCACAGTTTCAGTTAAAGTCCTTAACCCCGGTCCAGAAGCCAATGATCCTTCTTCTGACAAATAGTCAGAAAGTCACCAGTAGCCTAACCCTATATCAGAATTGCTATGTCATTCACCTTGCTGCATCTCGACAAGTGAGATGAGATCTCATCTTATTCTATCATCTCGCATCATCATAAGGAGGAAAAATACAGTACAGTAAGATACTTTGAGATACAGAGGACACTTTCACAAAACTTTGATTATAACATATTTTTATTACGTTATATGATAAATATTATATTTTTAATCTCTTACTGTGCCTACTTAAAAAGTTTATCATAGGTATATATATTTAGAAAAACACATATATATGTTTAGGAAAAAATCTATCATCTATCTATCATCTATCTATCCATTTATCTATCATCTATCTTAAATCTGTGGTGTTAGGCATTCTCTGAGTGTTTGGAATGTATTTTCCATGGATAAAAGGGAATTACTGTATTAATTGCAGAATACTATGGAGGCAAGGGGCCCAAAGAAAGTAGAGAGAAAGAGAGAGAGAGAGATACAGTGGAGATTCAGGGGAGGGAGGGCTAAACCCCAGCCATCAGCATTTCAGTCCCAGACTCTAGCTCTTTTGCGGAGCAAGAAGCCCCACCTCACTGGTGCTGAGACCCCTTCTCCTCCAACAACAAGTAAGCTCCTCCTTTTGAGAGTTAACTGCATATGATTTTTCTTTCCTTCAAACAACAAATGTATCCTGACGAGTATATATTTTACAAACTATTTGATTACCACTGGTATAAAATTTTTACTGTACGTAAGATACTGAAGAGAAATAAGGAAAATCAACACTAGATAGTAATAGAGTAAGATTTATACCTGCTTATTTTTGAAAATCTTAGGACAATTATCACTCTTCTATTTAATGTCTTTTTTTTAAAAGATTTTATTATTTATTTATTTGACAGACAGAGATCACAAGTAGGCAGAGAGGCAGGCAGAGAGAGGGAAGGAGAAGCAGGCTCCCTGCTGAGCAGAGAGCCTGATGCGGGGCTCGATCCCAGGATCCTGGGATCATGACCTGAGCCGAAGGCAGAGGCTTTAACCCACTAGGCCACCCAGGCACCCCTATTTAATGTCTTTTTATCACCATGCTCTATTCCATTTGCTAACTGATAAGTAGAAAATCCATATTCAACCTGTGTTTATGTGATACATATACCTGCCAGGATTGCATTGCATGGATAAATAAATACACTTCTACACATATATGATATGAATAAATGTTTCCCTAATAATGTATTCATTTTTTAATTTTGTATAGTGTTTAGTGATGAAAAAAATAGCCCATAAGTAAGCAGAAATGTTTTCCTTTGTGAATTTGTGTGAATGTCTAATTTAATTTGTTGATCATTGTGCCTCATTCTAACAGATCAATATATTTATATTGTATTTTCCAGAAAATATTCCCACTTATATAATGCTCACTTAGAAAACACAAAGTTGTTATTTAATATTTATGAATAACTTCAAAATTATATATATTACAAATAAAAAAATACTTATTCATCGAGACTGGTTCATAAGTGCAAGCTGATTAATAATGAATAGTTTGGGGGGAAAATGTGTTTCAACCACTGCTTCATAGCATAGTACTTCCTAGCTTGGACCATTCCAGCTATTCATGTCTCTGATGTATTCGGCATGGTCTTTGCCTCTGAATGGGACATGGAAACAATTGGTTCATTTGTCCCTGGTGTTCAAGGCAGTTGTTTTGAAAAAGAGTTTTCAAAAATTCCCCAAAGCTGAAATGCTATATAAGAAATAAGACAAATGTAGTTGTGATGTGAGATGCCCTGGACAGGAATTAAGATCAAAGTCACCTCCAAAGACATAAGGTTCAGGCTATGTGAATAGCTGACTAAGGATTTCTTGAGATTCTGCTTTATTTTTATCCATATAATGATCTTGGCACAGTCATAAATCTATCATTCCTATCCCTTGACCTGTACTAAAAATGAAATATTGCTTCTTAGGATATAAAATCTCAATGTCACATTTGAATGTCTAAATGAAGCAGAAAAGGAGTCATATGGCACAACTTGTACAAAAATTGAAATTCGAGGGAAAAGTTTTTACTGTTTTTGTTTGTCTTGTTTTCTTCATTTGCCTCATTTCTTGCAAGTTATTTGTGTGTATGGAAATCTGAAATGGATTTTGCCAATATGTCGTATTTGGAGATATTATAGTAGATGGATAAAAGGAATGTCGATCCACTGACTCTACTTATCCTGAACAAATGATAGCATTTATATGAGCCTTGACATTGGCAGTCTCAAGTGCATTAATATACACGATGTTAAATTTATAATCCCTGGATCATAAATTTCTGTACCTATTCAAATAAAACTCAGATCACTGCTATGCTAGGGCTTTTAGCTAATAGGTTTCTTCATGAAAATTTCATAGTCACTACTTTTTAAAAACTCTTATGTGGTCATGGCATATTGTCATAGCAGTGATTCTATACAGACAGAGAGGGTGAAAGTAAACTACAATGAAATGCTTTGTGTATTAAAAATGCCTTTAAGGAGTGGCACCTGGGTGGCTGTCAACTAAGTGACTAACTGACTATTGATTTTGGCTCAGGTCATGATCTCAGGGCCTGAGATCAAGCCCTGCGTCGGGCTCCAAGCTCAGCACAGCATTGCCTTGAGGATTCTCTCTCTCTCTTCCCCTCCTTCCACTCATGCTCTCTTTCTGTCTCTCTCTTAAACTAACTAAACAGATCTTTTTTTTATTTTTTTAAAGATTTTATTTATTTATTTGACAGAGAGAGATCACAAGTAGGCAGAGAGAGAGAGAGAGGAGGAAGCAGGCTCCCCACTGAGCAGAGAGCCTGATGCGGAACTTGATCCCAGGACCCTGAGATCATGACCTGAGCTGAAGGCAGAGGCTTAACCCACTGAGCCACCCAGGTACCCCTAAACAGGTCTTTTGTTTTAAAAAAAAAATCTTTAAGCAGAGATAACCATGAGAATTTGACAGCTTTCTATACAAATACATTTACAGTAGTATTAATTTATTAAAATGATGAATAATTATTTGTCAGGCATTTTGGTAAATATTTTTATTTCAATAAGTTCAACTGAACTTTTTTTTTTTAAGATTTATTTATTTATTTATTTTTGAGGGAAAGAGAGCAAGCGAGCACAGGCAGAGTGGCAGGCAGAGGCAGAGGGAGAAGCAGGCTCCCTGCTGAGCAAGGAGCCCAATGTGGGACTCGATCCCAGAACACTGGGATCATGACCTGAGCTGAAGGCAGCTGCTTAACCAACTGAGCCACCCAGGCGTCCCATCAACTGAACATTTTAACTTGGAATGGGTAAAATGAAGTCTGTTTTCTATTAGCAAAAATCACTGATTTTTGTTTTTGTTGTGTGTGTATACATGCATGTGTGTTTAGTCTTTCCTTGTGCCTTTCTAAAGGGCTATTATTTTAGCAACAAAAAAAAATACCATATAATGAGCAATGCACACAAAAATGCACTATTAATTTTTATAGTGATGTGAATGAATATCATAAGACATACATTGCAATAAAAATGCTATCATCCTGTCGATCGATGGCTGAACATTTTTTGGTCAAATCCTGACATTTATGTGCACCTCAGTTCTAAAGTTCCCTTCTGTTCTTCCTCCCCTTCATACAACCCATAGTTAGGCCAACACCACTGGAGAATTCATGATAATATGGAATCCTTCTAGTGAGAAGTAAGGTATTCTTCTTTGGAGTAACTGAGCAATAAAAATTAGAATAGAAAAACAATTACCTTGAACAAAATTTAATAGGAAAATATTTTATTTTATATATTTTTAAAGATCTATTTATTTATTTTAGGGAGAGAGAATGAGGGAGAGCAATCACATGAGCAGGAGAGGGGGAGAGGGAGAGAATCTCAAGCAGACTCCCCACTGAGCTTGACACACGACTTGATCCCACGACCTGAGCCAAAATCAAGATTTCGTCACTTAACTGAATGAGCCACCCAGGTACCCCAAAAGGAAAATATTTTAAATATCATAAAATCACTTCATTTTCTACTATCAGCAATGAAAAGGTAATTCTTTTCATCTCAATAATTGAAATTGAATTTCTTTGGAATTGAAAACATGATACTCTTGCTAAAAAATGCAATGTGCTTAGTGACACATAAAACACTGTGAGGGAGGGCCTTCACAGGGTGTGTTAACAAGCCCTCCAGGGATTGGGATTCACAAATCCCAAAGTAGTAGGAAACCACTGTGTTAGGACATTATCATGGGTTAAATTGTCTACAAAGAAGTTATATTATTGTGAGTGATAGACTATTAGGATCATCATCAACTCAGAGCTTGTTAGAAGACCAAATTCTCTGATTTCCCTTCCACACCTACTGAAATATGGGGCCAGGAACCTGGGACCCAGGACCCTGAGTTTAACAGTTTCTTAATCTCTGAAAGTAGACTGTGGGATAAAGATGCATGTGCAAGTGAATTTTAAAGGAAGCTCCATCAAGAGAAATCAATGAAGTGTGGTAGACAGAGTCAAGAAGAGGAAGACAGAGGCAAGAGCCCAGTTTTATGTGAAGTGTCAGCCTTAGCGTGACGCTGGACAAGCCTTGAGTAGGAATTACACTTTATGAGTAATTCTCAGCTTTCCTACAAGGCATGACCCTTCACGCATGCCTGGGGACTATCTGTGGTCTTTGAATTCTTAGTGAGGCAGCTCCAGAAGCCCAAGAGCAGCCCTCTGAAGGGATTCAGGATGAAGCTCCTGAAATATAGCATCTGGAACTGAGGTACGAGTGTGCAGAACTCAAGAAAAGAATCCAAGAGACTGCGGTAAAAGAAAACATATGCTTGGCTTGGAAATAAAAAGTGCTTTTTGTTTGTTTAAGATTTTATTTATTTATTGACTGAGAGAGAGAACACAAGCAGGCGGAGTAGGAGAGGAAGAAGCAGGCTTCCCATGGAGCAGGGAGCCTGACTCTGGGATGATGACCTGAGCTGAAGGCAGATACTTAACAATTGAGCCACTAAGGTGCCCATCTGTGTGTGTGTGTGTGTGTGTGTGTGTGTGTGTGTGTGTGTGTGTGTGTGTGTTTAAGATTTTATTTATTTATTTGACAGACAGAGATCACAAGTAGGCCTAGAGGCAGGTGGTGGTGGGGTATGGGGAGCAGGCTCCCTGCTGAGCAGAGAGCCGGATGAGGGGCTCAATCCCAGAACTCTGAGATCATGACCTGAGCCAAAGGCAGAGGCTTCAACCCACTGAGCCACCCAGGTGCCCCTGTTTCTTTGTTTTTTAATATAGAGCTCTGATTCAAATACTCAGCATGCCTTATTGCTTGCTTTTTAGTACTGAGTAAATCATGTAGCTATCTAAGCCTGAGCCTCAGTTTTGCACCTGTAAAATTGGCATCAGAATGTACAGCATGTTTAGAATCTTAAATAAGACCATGCATAAACAGGTATGAAGCAGATAGACTCATGCTTTGTAGGTATGGATGAATCAGTGGAACTGATATGGTTAAAATAATTTTGTTTCCTTTGGAGGTCTCTAAATGATTTGCATCTGTTAACTTTTATAATTTAGGAGCAGCACTGTGAAGTTAGCTGGAAATATGTGTCAAATATCAGAGAGCCTAGTTTAGTACATTTTTAATTGGAAACAGCCCCTAATGATCCATGATGTGAACCTCCATATATCTAGTTATATCAATTCTATATTTAAGTTATCGTCTATGGTCAATTTGTAAGCTTTCAAATGTAATTGATGTGTAGTCACAAGAGACATAAATATATATTCCACTCAGAATTTGCATTTTTGAGGAAACCACTATGACTAACAGCTCAACATCACAGGACTGGGTGTTCTTGCTCTTCACAGAATGTTTTTTGTTGTTATCTACATGAGAGAACATCATGAGATATGAACACTAAATTCAGTGTTTTATGAAAATAAATCTATTTTCGTTTCATCAAAGATAATTCTACTCCTTTGACTACGCAAGAAAAATTATATGTCTTGAAGCTACTATTATGAAGTTATAATTCTATAGTTTTTATTAGAAATTTGGATGTAGCTTTTTCATACTCAAAGATTATAAAACACATCATGTTCTTACATTTTCTGGATATCATAACATTTTATGATACATAAAATAGTATGTCAGTTTTGAAGTTGTTTGATGGCTTTACATACATTACTTTATGATAGAAGCCTTTAAAAGCAAAACAAAACAAAAGAAAAATCCCAGGGGAAAATTTTGCCAAATCTTTGCTCTCATAGTCTGCAAAATGACAATGTAACATAGTCTTTTTAACTGAAATTAATGTCTAACTTGATTCAATGTACACAGTCACAGAAATAATAATCTGTAAGCCATATCTAAGTATGCAATGTTAATAATAATGTCCTTTGAAATCAAATATCAATCACATAAGATCTAATATAATAATAAATTGAAGGAAGAAAATTTTTTTTATCATATATATAGTCTAAAGTGTTGTATACATTGAGTCAGTTCTAAGTGTGATTAACCAATAATACCATACAGCTAGATTTTAGAAATAATAGCCGACAGTGGTTTTTAAATCAACATTCACATATGTATATAGGCATCTGTGGTGCTATTATCCATTTTGTGCTCCTAAGGACCCATTACAAACACCAGTTTAGGATTTGTGTACACATTTATGTGGACACTTTTGAAAATTGGCTTCCCTTGATACTCTAATAAGCAGCATAACTCAGAGCAATACTTTGAAGACTAAGGATGAAGTGCTGTATGCTGATTCTATCCCATACATTATTTAGCATTTTTTTTATCATAGTGCATAAAGTCTGCATCCCTAAAGCAAATGAATGGAACCTAAAACTATCCTTTCAGAGCATAGAGCTATGGACACACACATATATTCTGTTATTTGTCAGTGTTAATGCTAATATATTTTAAGTTCAAGTCTTCAAAGTTAGAGCAACAGATTTTATACCACAAGAGTCTAGTACAGGATTAATAGCTAACACAAGGTCTTACTTTCTTCCGTGACATGATTTTTTTACTAGATAAATTGTATTTTCATGGATGGTGTAAATTTTATTTGTGAATTTTATAAAGAATTAATATGTTATTTTAATTTGACAGTTCTTATGATTTTAAAAAAGCCATACATGTAAATATTTTCTTTACCTGATCCTGTACCTCTTAAGTCAAATAATACTTGGAGGATTTTTATTGTTATTCATGAACTATTATTTAAGATAATCTTTTTTTTTTTTTTTCTTAAAGATCTTTTGTTTCATTTGAGAGAGGGAGAGAGAAAGAGAGCATGCAAGCTTGGACAAACAAAGGGGTAGAGGGAGAAGCAGACTTCCCGCTGGGCAAGGAGCCCAATGCTCAGGACTGCAGGACTGGAGCCCAGGACAACAGTATCAGGATCCAAGCTACAGGCAGCCACCCAGGTGCCCAATTATCTTTTTTTTCTTTTTTTTAAAGCAGATCTATCTTTCCTTAATAGACTCCCTATTCTTTGAGGCCACCTTTTATCAAAGCTCCCCTTTAATTTGAGCCGTATTGCCAGTGGAATATGTTGGCTTACTTCTTATTTTATTTGCTGCTTTGGCAATTTGTACCTTTGTTATGTCAATATCACTGTCAAAAGAGTTGAAAAGTCATTTCCTCCCATTAACTTCTGATTTGGTAATCACCTTAAAGATAAATAGATATGGTTATTGACCTTATGAATTTTAATGCCAAGGTAATGATAGACACAGGTGGTTTCAATTTATTCTACCATGGAAGGGACTGGCTACATGTTCATCTTGCTGTCTTCTCTTTCTGTGTATCCGGGAGAACTATAGTTGGGTTACCGCTCTAAGGTTTGCTCTGGCTGATGGAATATGATCAGAATTGATGTATACTAATTTCTATCCTTGGTTTTACCATGAAACCCATAGCTCACTCTTTCTTTAAAAATGATTGCTGCATGTGGGATCCAGTGGAGGGCTTGAGTAGGCCCTTTGGGGCAGGAAAGTCACCAACTGGAAAAGCCCTTGTTTCTTTAATTGCAGGGTGGATGACTACTCATTAAACACCAATCATACTATGAAAGGAGGAAGAACTAAACCTTGATTTCTTAAGCTGCTAAGATTTTGGAGATTTTTTGTGTGTGCCTGGTTTAAGCACTGAAGCATAAACTATCCTATCCTGATAGTATATGCATGATAAATCCCATGTTAGAACATTTTCTTATTTTTTCCTCTTTCTCTCTTTCTTTCTCATGAGGATCTTTAGATTTTAAAAGACGATTTAACTGGCACCCATCCGTCTCTTTCTTCTTCTCTTTCTTTTCCTCCTCCTCTTCCTTCTTCTTCTTGAAGGCTCCCTGCTGAGCAAGGAGCCCAATGCTGGACTCAATCTCAGGACCCCAGGATCATGACCTGAGGCAAAGGCAGATGCTTAACTGACTGAGCCACCCAGGCGTCCCTGTATCTTCCTTCTTTATTCACATTTCATTCTCATCTCCATGGGCACCATAGTCAACCATTTTATTTTATTTTATTTTATTCTTTAAGATTTTATTTATCCATGAAAGAGAGGGAGATAGAGCGAGCATGTATGCCAGTGTGAGTGGGGTGGGGGGAGCAGAGAAGAAGGGAGAGGGAGGAGAAAGAATGTTGAGCAGACTCTGAGCTAAGCATGGAGCTTGACATGGGGGTCAATTTCACAACCTTGAGATCATGGCCTGAGCCAAAACCAAGAGTCTGATACTTAATCAAATGAGCCAACCCTATAGTCAACCATTTTAATCAATATCTTTTAAAAAAATACCTTGTGGGACGCCTGGGTTGTTCAGTTGTTTAAACATCTGCCTTTGGCTCAGGTCATGATACCTGAGTCCCTGAACAGAGCCCCATGGGGCAGGCTCTGTGCTCATCAGAAAGTCTGTTTCTCTCTCTCCCTCTGCTCCTTCATCACCTCATTCTTTCTCTGTGTGTCTTTCTCATTCACTCTCCCTCTCAAATAAATAAATAAAATCTTTTAAAAAATCTCATAATGAAGAAATCACTCATCTTGAGTGTTATAACAATCAAAAAAATGGCTAATTTTGTCTGTATACTGCTATATTATCATGTATCTCTAGTTCTGTGCATGGTCCCATTTTCTCAATAAAGTCTCATTTTCCTTAAATCTCCAAACCCATACTATCCTTTTCCTTCAGAATATTGTTTTGTTCTATAATATCCAAATATTTCCAAAGCCACTAGATATGAACTCCCTCCTCTTCTTTCTTGCAGAACCTCTACATCTGTGTGTTTTTTCCTCGGTGCTTCTGTTAAATTAAAAGAACTTGTCTCCACCTCTTTCCAAGCATGGTGGTTATTTAGTATGAATTTCATTTCCTTCAAATTTTGGGTGTACCATTCAAGGATAGTGGGTTTTTCTTTTTTTTAACCACTCCTTCAGCTCATGCACTATCATTAACATTTAGGCATGCTCTAGCATTTTTTTGTTTGTTTTTACTTAACTTACCCTCCCAAAAATAGTTAGTTCAACCTCAATTATGGCCAAATTGCTTCTACACTCATCCTAATGTGACATCTGTTTCTATGACTTTAAGCTTGTTCTCAGAAAAATTATTAATAATCATCATAGTAATTCATATAATATATTCAGATTATAATTGTTTTATCCCATAAGCTGTATTTCTTGATCTTGAGATACCTACTTATAATGGAGTCTGTGAATACTAAACACTCAATTTTTATTCTCTATCTCTGGACATCTCTTCCAAACTATTCTGAGGCTTCTCTTCATCTCCCTTACTCTTAAGTATTGGGAATTTTTAAGATTCTATTTGGAGTCTTCTTCTCTCTGGATTCCACAACGTCTTCCTTGGATATTACCTTCCTTCACATGGAAATTGTCCATGATTTTGTTCTGGTATCACTCATATTTTTATTTGTAATCCAGATTTCATTTTTAAAATACAAAGCCACCAGAATATAGGATTGTTTTGTTGGTATATATGCTCATATAGTTACTTGTTTGTTCTCTACTATGTCCTCAGAGCACATGACACAATTTGGCTTTAGTACATATTCAGTAAGTCTTTGTTGAATAAATAAACACTCAAGCAAAACATATGTGTGTCTAGGAAACACATTCTGATAAAGTTGATATCTCTAAAACTGAACTCACCAAATACTGACATCCTTCATTTATCTAATTGGCCATCAATATAAATAGCACAACCATCCAAGAAGCAGCTTTAGCTGAAAGTCTAGTGGCATATGCCTTCCTCTATCATATGTCAGTCTTGCTAAATTTGCCACAAGTTTTCAAATCTTTCACTTCTCCCATATCTGTTGCAGTCACTACAGTATATCCTCCCTCACCTGGGCTACTGAATTAAGCTCTAAGATATTTTCTTCCTAAGGTGATTTCCTGTCATCCTTCCCTGGAAATAGGTAAAAATAGCTAAATGATCTTCATGAAAAAATAAGTTGAATGTACTAATCTCATTTTAATATTATAATCTCAAATCTCAAATATTCTTTTTACATTGCCTGGAATTATTGTTTACTTTCAATAGGAAGCTCAATTCTTCCATATTTTTCTTCAAACTTCTACCCTTCTGTACACACAATTAATGTGTTAAAAAAAAGAAAATAAGAAAGAAACAAGTAAGACTACATCAACCACATGCCCTCTATCCACCTCTAAACTTTCTACAATTACACTGACTCACCCTTTACCTTCTCTTACACCTAAACCACTTCCCTCCTCACAAGGAGATAACCCCTGCTTTGTGCCCTGGATTGCATCAACTCTTACCTTTTATAGAAACGTGGCTCCTTGTATAATCCCTTTAATTTCCTAAATTTTGAGGTAGCCCTTCAGCCTACAAATACACTCAGATCCTTATCCATATGGCTCTTCATTCCTATAAAGCTGTCCTCTTGTTTCTCAACAAAGCCTCTTAAAAATATTGTCTACATGCTCTGTCTATACTCCCTCAACCACATCCACTGTCTACCCTTCCAGTTTGGTCCCCATGCATATACTCAGTCAAACCTGGTTTTGAGTATTTCCCTTCCTTCATATTTGTCACTCTTTCATTAGCATGTGACACTGTGGATGGCTTCCTCCTTCTTGAAATTATTTCCTTTTCATCCCTACAACTCAACGTTCTTCACTTGTCTATTGTGCCATATGGGGATTTCCTTTTTTTTTTTTTAAGATTTTGTTTATTTACTTGACAGAGAGATGTCACAAGTAAGCAGAGAGGAAGGCAGAGGGGGAGGGGTAAGCAGGCTCCCCACCGAGCAGAGAGCCCTATTGGGGCTTGATCCCAGGACTCTGAAATCACAACCTGAGGCAAACACTGAGCCTCACAGGCACCCGCGGGGATTTCCTTCTTGAAGGCCTTACTTCCCATCTGTGTGATAATTTTATGCATAATCACCAGGTTAAACCCTTCTTCAAGCTCCAGGCTTATGAACTTAACTGATAGTTCCCAAAACTGATCATTGATAAAGCCCATTGCCCAGAGACATACAGAGACACATCTGTAATGAAATAGAATTAGGTTTATTCACTTGCAGAAGCAAGGGAAGACCTACACAATGGAAAACCGTGAAGCCTCTCAAAAAGCGGGGAGTTAGGGGTGCCTGGGTGGCTCAGTGCGTTAAGCCTCTGCCTTTGGCTCAGATCATGATTCCATGGGATCAAGCCCCACGGCGGGCTCTCTGCTCGGCAGGGAGCCTGCTTTCTCCTCTCTCTCTCTCTCTCTCTCTGTCTGCCTCTCTGCCTACTTGGGATCTCTGTCTGTCAAATAAATAAAATTCTTAAAAAAAAAAAAAAAGGCAGAGAGTTAGGGAAGAATACTCCAAAGAATCAGGATTATTAGAGTTTGTCACAGGCCTGTCCAAGCAGAGAATGGTCAGAATTTGTAGACTGGAGGGGCGGCTGGGTGTTTCAGTGGGTTAAAGCCTCTGCCTTTGGCTCAGGTCATGATCCCAGGATTCTGGGATCGAGCCCCGCATCAGGCTTTCTGGTCAGCAGGGAGCCTGCTTCCCTTCCTCTCTCTCTGCCTGCCTCTCTGCCTACTTGTGATCTCTGTCTGTCAAACAAATAAATAAAATCTTAAAAAAAGAATTTGTAGACTGAAGTTGCTGGAACATTCAGCAATTTTATTTCTCGAGTCTGTGAAATGCTCCTCTTCAATTAGGATGTCATAGGTCTTGGAAAGGAGGGGTCTGAACAAACAAAAGTCTTAAATGTGTTTGAACCTAAATAGTTTGTGATGTACCATAATGGCCTGTCTGGAAGAATGCATCTATCTTGTGAGTCAGAAAACATTTTGTAAGTTATGATTTCTTTCTTAATTGTTTTCCCACTCCCCAAATCACAACCTACTTTTCAGTGGGCCCAGTTTTCAGCTTGTTATTTTAAATCTCCATGTGGGTATCATAAAGACTTTTCACATTTAAAATGTTCAGCATGTTTAGCATTAAGTAAAAGCAATTTCAAAACACAGTAAGATATTTCATACCCATTAGGATCACTAAAATTTAAAAAAAGGCAGATAATAACACATTGGTAAAGATGAAGAGAAATGGAGATTCTGGTGAAATACAAAATGGCACAGCCCCCTTGAAAAACTATTTGACCATTTCTCACAATGGTAAACATAGAGACCATATGATCCAACTCCACTTCTAGATATATACCCAAGATAAATGTAAGTATATGTCCACATAAAAATGTGGACATGAATATCTATAGCAGCATTATTCTTAATAGCCAAAACTTGCAACAACCCGAATGTCCATCAACTGATCAATGGATAAAATGTGGTACAATCATTTCTTAGAATATTATTCATCAATAAAAAAGAATGAAGTATTGGTACCTGCTGCAACATACATACACTGTGAAAACATTATGATAAGTGAAAGAAGCCAGTTACAAAAGTTCACATATTGTACAATGATACTTAAAAGTCAGGTCCAAAATAAGCAAATCTATATACAGATTAGTAGATGATTGTCTGTCTCTAGCTCAGGGGAAAGATAGGGTGCCACTGTTAATGAGTACCAGGTTTGGTTTTGAGGGGATGAAATGTTTTAAAAATAGAACGTGATAGCAAGTGCACAATTCTGTGAATGCACTCAATACCATTGAGTTGTGCACTAAAATAGGGGAATTGAATGATGTGTGAATTATGTCTCAATAAATGTGTTTGGAAAAAAAGAAAAAAAAATACTTAAAAAAAAAAAAAGACAAAACAAAAAAACCACAATACCAATCTACAAATTTGATATCCTCATTCTTTCTCTCCTTCATAAACAGTACTATTATCCACTGAATTATTAAAAACATAACATTTTTCTAGCGTCTCATTATTTTCTTCATTCTTTTTTTTTTTTTAAGATTTTATTTATTTGACAGAGAGAGAGCACACAAGAAAGGGGAGCAGCAGGCAGAGAGAGAGGGAGAGGGAGAAGCAGGCTCCCCGCTGAGCAGGGAAGCCCAATGCTGGGCTTGATCCCAGGACTCTGGAATCATGACCTGAGCTGAAGGCAGACGCTTAACCAACTGAGCCACCAAGGTGCCCTATTTTCTTCATTCTAATGGGCATTTTATCAATACATCTGTCATGTCTAACTCCAAAATAAATCTCAAATTTTCACCTTTCCAATTGCCACTGACTCTACCCTCTTCGAAGCCTCTATTTCTCAACTCCGTGTACAGCAAAGGCTTGTAAACCAGAAAATCAAATGTCACTTTTATGCTTACTGTATTCAATGGCTTCATCTTACTAAAACTAAAACCAACAGCTCTTTAAGTAGACCATGGGCGGGCCCCGATTACCAGGAGTTTGCCTACCTGTGCAAGCTCCCTTCAGGCATTCTCCTTATTCATTTCTATGCTTTAGCCCTAGGGCTCTCCTTTCAATTCTTAGAAAATGCCAAACTCTTAAATATTGATTGCATTTTTCTATGTCCTTCCCTGGCTTGATCTGCTCTGGAAGCCCTCTTCGTACCACTGCACAAACTTCTAATGGCTGATGTCTTTCCCTTTTCAGATTTCTATTTAAAGGTAATTTTCTCAGAAAGCCCTTCCATGAAGAACACTTTTCATTAGACAAGCTCTACTGGTTAGTCTTGAAATTGCACTCAAATAGCAATTACTTACTTGTTTACTTGTAGTTATGTGTTAAGGGTTTAGGGAAGGTCATCATCTTCTCTAAATCTCAACATTACAGGGAAGCAAGGATCATGGCATTTTTACTAAGTCCTGTAAATGTGGTACTTACTATAGTATTTATCACGAAGTAGTTTTCAATAAATGTTAGTTGCATATATAATAAAAAAGCTATTATTACTTGTATAAATACAACAAATTAATAGTACCAGTTCATGAAGCTACTAAACAATATAATGAGGATCCTACTTTAAATCCCCGAGTCGATGACTAATGGTATTTCTATTTTAACGTGTAGACTCTCTTCAAATTACTGATTTTCCAAATGACCATAATTCATTTTTTCTACTCATATGGCAGTTTCCATGTTAGGTTTGCTCAAAAAGAGATATTTCTTCAAAAATTTAATAATATGTTCAGTCTTTTCACCTTAAATTCTGCAATTCTTTTTTTTTTTTTCCCCAAATACTCCAGTTGTAATTTACTTAGTCAAATACAAAGAAGTTACTCTGATATCCCCTTGGTCGTAGGGAATTTTAGAAGCTGTATTATGATTCCTTGCAGAATATATTCTTTGTCATTTTGATAGAGTAATTTCTCCTGCTCATTTTTATCTTTCTCTGCTCTAGATGTTAAAAAATGTTATGTATGTGAAAAGGATTTTAAATATTTTATGCGTAAAACATGTAATAAATATTAAAATCAACTAAGTACCATTAAATCTAAAAAAGTAAAATATTACATTACAATTCAGGCCCAGTCAGTCTCCTTCTGTGTTTATGTCTCTTATGCTTGCCACTTCTAAGTAACAAATAATCTTAATAATAAATTAACAATTTCAAAATTGTTTATTTTGAAAAAAATTACTGTATGTCTTTATATCCCCAGAGACCCAAATTCCTGTCAATTTACTCTTTTACCAGATGGAAATGGGAAAAAGTTATAATTGTAGACATTTCAGGTTTCTCTTGATTTCCTTTTTTCTTGCTTACATACTGGCCCATTATTTTGTGAGCTCATCTCCTGAGTCAATAACAACCAATGACAGCCAAGGCACACCCGCAATTATAATTATCTAAACAAGTTGTCTAAGTCAGGGTCTGTTAGGTATGTTCCATGCCTTCCATACCATGATAGGCACTATTTTGCCAAATGTGTCACCACTCAATGTTGTAAGTAACCACCTTTTCAACTTTGACTGCCTATCCTAGAAACTAATGTCATATATTTCTGCACATTGTAGAAAATCCACACATATGATTACCTATTTCTTTTACTTTAGTAAAAACAAACCAAAAAAGCCCCTTAGGATGATAAACATTTATTTCCTTTAGTGGGTCTAGATTAAGGTGGGTTCATAAGGAAAATCCACAAATAGGATTAATAGCCTTGATGATAATATTTGCCTCAAAATATATTTTTTCTGTTATTCTTATCTAAGCAAAATTTATTTTTATTCATATTATACATTAAATATTGCTCTCTATAACTATTTTTATTTTCAATATATACTTGCCAGGAATGGCCAACAATCCCTGTACTGATGGATGAAAGATTACTCTAAACTTTGCTGTGAAAGAAAGGAAAAGGAAGAGGGACAAGGCAAGGTATCAACGCTGAGAGAGGAAGACCCTTTGCTCTTCTTTGCTCCTGCTTTTATTGGTCTTTCAGGATAATCACAAATTCTTATCACTGTTTCTGAAGCTCGTGATGTGTGACAAGCAGTTAGGAGAACCAGGAGGATCTGTTTATGGGATATGCTAATCTGTGTGTTCTACGAGTTCTGCTAAACATAGCCCAAAAGACAATGCGTACATCTCTTAGGTCACAGGGTGACATTTGGGCTAAGAAAGTTCCAGGAAGGCAACTCCCCGTGGCATTCCAACAGTAGAGTGGTCATGCAGGCCTTGGCCTCAGCATTCCAAAGCCCTATACGCTTCTCTGAAGCCTTCCAACACCCCCAGTGTCCTCTGTGTTACATTTTAGCAAGCCAGGAATTACGGCTGATTTCATGCTCTACATGAACCTCAACATGTATTGTTGGCAGTCTTTTCATATTAATTTACAAGTTAACTTATCTGTTTTGGTTGTATTTTTTTTTTTACACAAGCACTGAATTTTGATTTGTAGTAAGACTATTTTTCACATAAAGACAAAATTTGTCACTTTTAAGAGTCTTCTTGTCTCAGGGCACCTAGGTGGCTCAGTGGATTAAAGAGTCTTCCTGTCTTTATTAAAATGATTTCTTCTTGTTCCTATTTAAATCCTTTACTTTTGGGGGGTGCCTAGATGGCTGTCAGTTAAGTGTCTGCCTTTGGCTCAGGTCATGATCTCAAGGTCCTGCGATGGAGCTCCACATTAGGCACCCTGATCAGAGAGGAGTCTGTTTCTTCCTCTCCCTCTGCCCCTCCCCCTGCTTATGCACGCACTCTCTCTCTCTCTCTCTCAAATAAATAAATAAAATCTTTAAAAAGATCTTAGTTTTTTAAACATACATATTATCATTTATTTTACTTTCTATAATTTCACTATCTGGAGCCCAAGGACTTAATTGCGCCAGTGGTATTTCTGTTGGGTCTCCTACTTTGGTTTCGTAATTTTCTATTGTGAGCTCATGTTCAATTGAGCACAGTTAGTGGAAACTGTAAAGTTGAGTTGAGTTTATTCCTCAGAGAGTATTGCCTTTTTTTTTCTTTTTTTAATGACAAGTACTAAGTTTGCTACATACTTTGGACTACTTTCAGTTACACATGCTTTTCTAAGTCTGGGGCTAAAGAGTAATAAAAATCCAAAAATTAGATGTGTTAGCAAGTAATTCTGAGATTAAAATTCTCAGGGTGCCTTTTTGTTAGACATTGTGTAGCTCTACAAGAACTTGTTTCTTTGCTGTCATCCTGGTTTTTGCACCTAATTCTTAATAGGATTGTCCTTTTGGCTCTATGGCTGCTGGTAGTGGATTTTTTTCTTTCCAAATATAACATTGTCACAGTTCATGCCTTCTTTCATTTCCCCTGGGATAAACTTTAAAAATGTTATCATCTAGTCTACTGAAATTAGCAAATTCCTTTAGGAGTTTGAAGTTTTATTTTATCTTGCAATCTTATCTTCCTTCTGCCTCTTTGTTTCTGAATCTTGGTTGCTGCTCTTATTTTTAATATAAGAAAATAATTAGAATATTTTTGTATTTACAGTGATTTCTGGTTAACATTATGATGAGAAATTTTTGCTTTTTAGTATGTGGGATTTCCAGAAACAGAATTTTCACTATTCATTTCCTAACATAGAATATTGAAATAATTATAAGCTATCAGAGTCAAAAGTTCCTCAAAAATTAATTGAAATTAATTTTCTTTTAAGTGATAGAGTTTGTCCTATAATGCAGCTACCAGGTAATTATCTGTCATTTGCTTAAATAACATGAGAGACTTCTTGTTCCACGGTAGAGTATAAATGTTTCTTTCTTTTTTCATATGTTAAGGCTTAATTTTTATCCCACTAAGTTATAATATTGAGCATCTTATTATCTTTGTTTTTGTAAAAATGAAATGCCTTCAAATTTGAAATCAACTTTAATGTTCATAATCCTATTCTTGCGAAAAAAAATCATATAAACTTAGGTATCCAATGTGTTGAGTACTTAAGAAAAAAAATCAACAAATCACATAAATTACAAGGTATGGTTTTGAACAGATCATCAAATCTTCCTTGGGGACTGGGAACAACAGTAAAGTTATTGACTCAAAGAATACCATAAAAAGCAATAATTAGCATTCTAGAATCATGTTTTAAATATATTAAAAGCACTTTATAAAACATAGCCTCTTAAGAAAAACTCAATTAAAAATAATGTATCAGTGTTGTATATTTGGCTGACATAAAGCAAGCCAAAGCCCAGGTGAAATGGTGATATTGAGGAACTCCTTGAAAATGGACAATCTCCAGGGAAAACTCCTGCAGAGAGAAATCGAGAACTGTCAGTAGGAGAGGCAAGAATGATCCTAATTGACATTTTAAAGCACAGGAAAAACAGGTTTATAAAATAACCTTAAGAAAGCCATAGAAATGCAAAATGATACACACTTGTTTCTCTGGAGAGGTGCTCTCAGTAAATACAGCATTTAAGCTGTATGTGCAAGTTATATGTATTTAGGAATTCATAAAGCAAAATTAATCCTACTTATAAATTAGGGCAAAGATGAACAGATAACAAGGAAAATATTTTAACAGGTAGGGATTCTTGTGACTTTTGTTTCTTTATTTAAAGGAAGTAATATTCAGACTTAACCTTGTCTATGGATATATAGAGAGCATCTGTTAGCTCTCTTTCAAGGTTCTGCTTAGCTCCCCTAGGATCAATCCATTTCTGTAAGTTTCAAAGATAGTTCACACAGTGATTTAAAAGATTTATCAGGATGTAAGTTTGAATTTTTCAGGTATCTTATCAGATGCTGAGTATTGTACAGTAAATTTACAATGCTTTTGTTTTTTTTATTTTCTTGGGGTACCTATTTTTATCAATTTATAAAAATATTTATATGGAATGCATTTCTCAAGCACTATATATATACTTAAGATTCCTCTGCTGCCCCCCACTCTCCCCTCCACCCCATGTAAAGAACATAAAACATCCAGTAGAAGGCAAAGTATTTTAAAGTACATTGTGAGAAAACAAACTCATATGTACAATTTAATGGATTGATCTGAGCCATATTCCTGAGGCATTTTCTTATTTTTGAATTCAGCTCGTAATCACAGAATATGTGTTCCTTGAAATTACCTTCTCTTTAATGACATACACAATATCTGAAGGAATTATCCAGTCCTTTCTGGTTTACATTGCTGTAAAGGAATATGACATTTTAAAAAATCAGATAAATTCATCATTTATCAAAATTATGGGTTACTAGGAAATTTCATAGTGAACTAGTCATATGGATAATTAAAAGGAGACTTCATTACTGTCCTAGCTCTTATGTCTTAGTCCTACATCGCTTTACTCAAATTTTCCATTTTTTCCTTTTAGACTATATCAAAATGGGTATATATGTCATTAAATAAGCACCTGTGACTGAATGTATCCTCATTATTTTGATTTAGGTCTTGAAATAAATGAATTAACAGATTTTTCTGATGGTTTATGTTCATATATTAGTCAGTCTACAGTTTACTGTAAGTTCTTACCAAACAAGATTTTATTTTATTTTATTTATTTTTTTTT
>PISX010013121.1:0-57892 GCA_004024625.1 Mellivora capensis | reverse complement strand
AAGAGGGTTCCCCTTTCTCCACATCCTCTCCAACACACGTTGTTTCCTGTCTTGCTGATTTTGGCCATTCTAACTGGTGTGAGGTGGTATCTCAATGTGGTTTTAATTTGTATCTCCCTGATGGCTAGTGATGATGAACATTTTTTCATGTGTCTGATAGCCATTTGTATGTCTTCATTGGAGAAGTGTCTGTTCCTATCTTCTGTCCATTTTTTGATATGATTGAGATTGGAAATTTTTGATATTACACATGAAGCTTCTTAGAGCTCATTTTTTTCTGGGCCTACTGATAAAGAACAGTCTGAGATTGCTTGCTTGCTTTGATCTTACTATCTGTAGTTTGATTCTGCCCTCAGGGTTTACATTCTCCTCTTTTTTTTCCTAGGACACTAATAAAAATTTAGCTGATTGGAATGGCTCCTTTGAAATCAACTGGTACACTCCCTCTAGTCAATTGCACTCCAGTTTTCCTGATCTTGATTAAGCGTTAATGAGAAACTTTAGACTTCACCACCCTAGTATCTTGCAATAGAAAGGCGTGTCCAAGACTCCCCCTGGTGGTGATGGTCACTGGGGCCGTACATGGGAATGTTTAGAATTTTGCATTTCTCACTAGGCTTTCCTTCCATGGAGTGGTTACTAATAGATGAGGCCAAAGGAAGAAAGGGGAAGGATGACATTTAGAAATGTCATTTGGGTTACTTCTCTCAGTTTAAATTTCCAATCTCATCAACTTTTTGTGGTGTGTTTATTGTTTTTGTTCTTTTTTAGTTACTTTTTCTTGGTCTTAGACTGTATCTTTCAAAAGGTATATTAATCAAACCAACTTTGTACTCAAATTATAGTTTTTGATCAAGAAAAAGGTTTCTTTGAATTAAAATGGTCATGGTAATGTAGTAGTAATGACTCATACAGCATTCTGATATGCTATCAGGTGAACAAGAATTGACAGTAGTGAACAATCAAGCATACTTTCCAGGTGTTGGGCACTATATAAAAGACTTTATATGCATTTTATATGCATTCATCTTCATGACAGTGCTATGAGATCGTCCTATTATCCCTGTTTTACAGGGGCTCAAATAGGTTAATTGGTCAACTAAGGTCACACAGTGGAAAAGGTGGAGTCTTTAGCTCTTGGCTTTGTTAGGAACCTTCCAGGGTACTCACTGATGGTTAATGAATACTAAGAATGGTTTTAGTATAAATATCCACTTAATTTTCCTCTTCAACATTACAGTATGGTATAGCTTAATTTAAAACATCACTATTGCTACTGAGATTATGAAACCTTTCATATTCATATCAGGTATTTTTCATTATGCAATGAGAACATTATAGAACAACATTGATTTAACTTCTTGTCCTTTCTGGTGACATGATAAGGTTGAATACATGACCTTTTAAGTTCTGGCTAAAGCAGTAAGGGCTAACCTCTTCCTCTTCTACCTGGGTTTAATGCTAACTTTGTCTGCTTTCATCTGGTTAGTCAGGGATGACAACTGGATTTTATCTTACACATTAAAAATTAGGAAAAAAATACTGAGAATACAATCATTCCACAAGAAGTTGCACTGCTGACATAAGTTTAGGTAGAATCAATCAGGGCCATGTTGGATGAGAGGGTAAGGTGGTCTCTGGTCTTCCAGACTTGAAACTTGCTTGCCTCTCTTCCCCTTCAAACACTTACTCATTCTGCCTTAACCTGGTTCTGGATTTTTGCCCCTTGTACTCTTACAGTGTTTGTACTTATCTCCTTTACCTCATCTCTCTAATCATATGAATAATGGCTTGTTGTAATACCACCCTTTACCCCTCCTAAGCTTTGGGGGCTGATAAACCCTGTAAGGGCCCGGATTGTTTGAGTCTTGTTACTTATAGCCTGGCAAACAGTAGGTGCTGAGTAATTAGTTGTAGAAATTACTATAGAAAGACCTTATAATTAACAACAAAAACTGCTTTTTCCCCCAGGAAAAACTGGGGACCATTTTAGAAAAATGTCCTGGGAATGTTAACAGAAGTATGCCAATATTCAATCATTTCTCAGTATTATTCGTGTAGAAAACAGCTCTGAAATTTTTTGTACTACTTTTAGCAGGGGACATGATTTTACAGTAAGGAAGCCAAGACAGTTTGTATTATGTGATTAGAAGGAATTGGCTCATGAGATTGTGAAGGTGGCATCCAGGGTCAGAATGGAAGCAGTAACCAGCAATGGAAAACCAATGTATTTTAGCTTCTGTGCTAGAAGTAACTTCCCAGTGGATCCTAGAAGAAATAGTATTAAAAAAGAACTGGTTGCTTAAGTGATGATCAAAATGCTCTTCATTTGAAGAGACATAGAGATGAAGAGATTGGGGAAAGGGTCATGTGATGACTACAGGGCAACTGCAAATTGGGAAGATGAAGACTGAGGAATTTTAAAAGTATAAAATAATGGTATTAAAGTGAATACACAGCCTTCTTGTCTAGAGTGAAGGAAGCCTGTTATCAAGAAAGTTTCAGATAAAGAAAAAGGATTTCTGTGCAGGTGGAATACATAATGAAACTCTTTCATGGTTGGGAGATTTTGAAATATAACAGATTTAGCTAAGTGTAATGGATGATAGGGCTGTTAAGAGACATAATCTCTCTTGTTGTCTATCTTGAATATGTAGTTAGATCAGCCACTCACTGCCTAACCCAATAATGAAAATTTTAGTAGACAGGATTATCAGCAGACGAAATAATTTATCCCCTAGTAATGAGCATGTAGGCAGGTGGGCAATATCCACAATTATTTTAAACATAAGGCTGGAAATCTATATGACTCTATACTAATGAAAACAACGTTTGAACTCAGGAAAACCAGGTCTTAACAGAAATTGACCTTTGCTTATGGTAAGAGGCTGTAAGAGAAAGGCTGAAAGAACAAGAAATAGTCTATCCTCACAGGTGACAGGGGCAGCTGAAAAACATTTAGTTTACACAATGTCTGGCTGACATTCTGAGCTTGGCATTCTACTCTTCATGTTTGAGGTTGTACTGCCATTTTGTTATTCAGATTTTAGGGGTAATACCATATCGATACCCCTAATCTATAATCCCAACTATATTCATCAATTTATTGATTAAAATCTTATTCCCAGTCTTTCCCCTTTGTTGTAATTCCTGGCAACTTTAGTTAACTTATGCCATTCTTTTGTTTATGAAATGCTTAAGTCCACAAAAATATAGATTTTTCTCAGGAAAGGCATATACCCAATTAACAATGATCCTTCCTAAATTTCTGTGTTGTATATTTTAATGCTTTAAATAAAGGATTAAGACGGATACCATTATTCTTAGTTTGGACCCATTCCATGATGGCACATCTGAACGGAAATAATGATTTCTTGGGGTGCCTGGCTGGCTCAGTCGGCTGAGCATCTGCCTTGGGCTCAGGTCATGATCCCAGCGTCCTGGGATCCAGCCCCATGTCAGACTCCCTGCTCAGTGGGGAGCCTGCTTCTGCCTGCCATTCTGCCCACTTGTGCTCTCTCTCTGTCAAGTAAATAATATAAAATCTTAGAAAAAAATTCATTCTTTAAAAAAATGATTTCTTACACATTTACTTTGCATGAAACCTCAACACATTGTAATCATGTGAAAATTTTCAAATATATAAACTATCAAAATAAGTAAAACTGTATTGTTTTAATACCCTAATAAAACAGTAAGTCCCAGAACTTTAGATAGGATCACGGGTTAGTGTTTCCCAGGCTTCTAGATTTCATGTAGTTTAAAAAAAAAAAAAAAAGTGGGGACCAATACAGAGCTGTCAACTTTTTATTTTGCCAAGTAAGGATACTTTAAAGCAACTAATAATACTATCAACATTTCATAAAAGGATATTTCAATACCACAAAAGTTGGAATGATCTTATAATAAGAATTAAATTCAAGCTGATTACCTATCAGCCTTTTACTTTTTTTCCCCTTCTGGATGCTGAAAATTTAGGGTTGTCCTAAGATTTGCAAATAAATTGCCTAAAATGCCATTTTCTCCAACCATTTTAAATAGAGGCTGAGAGGTGAGTGGCTTTGCCTGAAATCAGCTTGTGTTAAACTCAGAGAGAAAGCTTAGCTTTTGACAACTAGTAGATAATACACTCTCACAGAAACATAATCACTAAACATGTTGCTAATTAGGAACCTTAATCAATGTTTATCTTAAAACCAAACCAAACCCAAATCCTTCATAACTAATGAAAATTCAAATCCACTTACTTTGTAGTATAGACTTGTTATACGCAGCCATACATATAATTTAAGGAAAACCCCAAATCATAAATTATCGTAATTATGTAACCTACATCATAAATGATATAATCTTATCTGTAAGCTTTTAACTATCCAAAATGTTTCATTCTCAAGTACATAATCTATGGAAGATGCTTAATAAACATCTGTTGTACTAACAGAGGAGTGTCACTTTCAATCACTGCAAATCAAGTTTCTTCCTAACATTAGAAACTCTCAACTTAGCATGGAATCCTATTTTGGAAATCACTGGAACATTAATGTATAGAGAAAAAAAGATAGTGGTGGTGTTGGGGAACCAATTTGCCTGATTTCTCAAATGAAAAAGCAATCAGATACTTCGTGGTGCTTAAATGAGAACAGTATTTGCACACAGTGATTTTTGTGTAAAAACATCACATTAATTTAACCACACCCACTTAACTTTTTTAGGTTAAGTAACAGGAAAGTTTTAATATTCTAAAGGAATTCTAGTTCAAGAGCATGAAACAAAATTTTAACATGACCCTGAGGATTCATCTAATTATTTTGGACTAACAAAATTCTATAGTAGATCTGCATTTCAATTAGGCGATCACCTCTAATTCCACCATAAACATAATCTTATTCCTTTGAAAAAGTTTTGAGAATTGGCACTAATTTCCTCCCCCCCCCCACTAGCTATAAAAATGCATGACCAATAGTGTAATTTCAAATTTAAAATTAAAAATACAATAGTCTGTTAAAGGGCTGCCTCTTTATCAGAAACCAGGAGTTCATGGATTTATTTTTCCTTAAATCAATCAACCTTTAAAAGCATGATGCTTCTTTTGCAGACCCACTCATACTTACTTAAAACAGGAAGCAGAGGTATGGAAAGAAATTCACCTTAAGAAACTGATAGGCAGAATCAGGGTTTGTAGTATTTTAAATTGTGTATTCAAGATGTGCCTTAAAGACACATCCATATTAAGTCATATAGGCTGCTTAATATCAGTATACACAATTTTGGTAAAAACCTTACCTACTGTAATACACTAAACTGTACATTTAAAAAATATCACTGATTGTACATGAAATATAGGAATGCTGATATTTGGTTTGATTCCTGTGACTTCCATGGTAATTCTGGATTTTAGCACATAGAAATTTATTATTGACTACTACTGAGAATTCAAGTAGACTAAAAGAAATGATAAGAATATTTTTGTTACCTTCATCAAGTTGTTTGTATTGCATATATATCCTGTCCTGGCTTTTCCTTCTAATCCATAAAACCCAAAGAACTAATCTCTAAAAATCCACCTGTTAACTACTCCTGTCTTAATATTTTTATTGCTCCTAATTATTTTCAGTTTTCATTTTTTTTCTGAATCAGGAATGAATGCAATGTTTCTGAGTCTTTGAAAAATATTAACAAAAACTGTCTTCAAATTTTTGCTTTTAAGATCATGTAATTTAAGAGAATGTAGTTTTCTCCCCCAAGTTTCTTTACTAGAAATATGCATGTGCCTGATTTTCAAGAGTGGGAAATAAAGTCTACCTGTGCCTTTGATCTAGCTTTGTGACTACTATTTCTGTCATGGATGTGTGGCTTTCTGTTCAAGAGGCTTGACATCATGTGTTCCAAATCCTTCAATGTTCCTGCTTCAAGTGCCACTTCTTGGAATAGAATCCTGGAACATTAACATTTTAAGACCTTCTTCATGACTACTTTAAATCTAATATAACTTTTATCTAAATTTCCAGTATTGGTTCCTTTAGTGGGTCAATTAAATACTCATGAAAATGAATAAAGAAGCTACTGTGCCCTTTTATTTTAGGCCCGGCCCACTTATAATTAAGCAGAATAACACTCCAAGTTCATTTTGATTAAAAACTATGAAAATATAGAAGCTATATTTTCTCAGTGTCATCATCTCTGTCAAGAAGAGAATCATGGTTGTAACAGGTTTTCCTATATTAAGAGATTAATATACCTTAATCACACCCAATTTACTTTCTAAGTTAACTAAGAATATTAAAAGGTGGTAATTTTCTTTGAAACTTGTAAGTACAACCTGCATATACAGGATTTTGACAATAATTTAATGGTGACTTTAATACAGAACTATATTCTAATATAATTACTTTAAACATAAAGAAACAGATCCTTACAAGACCAAAATAACCCACAAGCCATGAAGTTGGTTTTTACTTTTTCCTTTGTTTAAACAAATGTGCACCACAATGGTTCAACAAGTAAGGCAAATGCCATGAATATGAAAGCTGCAGTTTCCAAGAGACCACATCTAGGACCCAGGGGAGGTGAATTAGACAGAAGTCGTAGCCATTCTAATTAAACAATCAGAAAACATCATGACAAGTTTGTTTGCAGTGTCAAAACTGTCTATTTAAGTTTCCTTTCTCTTAATGATCAGAGGTCCCACGTTGTCTCCCGTCTCTTCGTTGTGTTTTGTGTGAGATCCATCGCAGAATGGGAACTAGAAAAAGAGAGAATGTCAAGGTCTAATTGCAAAATCACTATTAGCTTAGCAGAGTGGGGGTGATGCTTATATATAGAACACACGTCAACTCTCAATAAAAAGATTTTCTTAGCCCACCTTATATAGGTATTCTTAAAGAGCATATTTGAAGTATAAACACCAAGTAAAATGAAGAAATCAACTTGTCGATAATATAGATGATTAACTGCATTTCCATTTGTGATATTTGTTCATGGATGCTGTTTTCCATGTTTATATGTTAGTTACAATTCCCCGTCTAGTGAACTATGTCCATTTAGAGCCCAAGTTCATTTGCTTAGAATCAATTTGTGTGTTATCCCTTTGTTGATCATCTTTGCAGCAATTTTTCCCAAACCTTTTTGCTAATTTTTTCATGTTAATTTCCTATTAGTTTCATACAAACATGCCAGTATTTCCCTTTTTAACATTCTTCATGGAGACATCTTTCTCCTAGAGTAAATTTCTTTACTGATTTCACATTTTAAATATACCTGATCTTTAATGATTTCACATTTTAAATATACCTGACATTTTGGGATTCAGTGGTAGAAAAGTGACAAAAGTAAATTTCTTTTAATTAATTATTTTGACAAAGAAAGATAGCAAGAGCAGGAACACAAGCAGGAGGAGCGGGAGAGGAAGAAGCAGACTCCCCACTGGGCAGAGAGTCTGATGTGGGGCTAGATCCCAGGACCCCGGGATCATTACCTGATCCGAAGGCAGACGCTTAACCCACTTACTCACCCAAGCACCCCAGAAGTAAATTTTTTTTTTTAAGATTTTATTTTTATTTATTTGACAGGGAGAGACACAGCAAGAAAGGGAACAGAAGCACGGGGAGTGGGTGAGGGAGAAGCAGGCTTCCCTCTGAGCAGGGAGCCAGATGTGGGGCTCAATCCCAGGACCCTGGGATCATGACCTGAGCCCAAGGCAGACGCTTAATGATTGAGTCACCCAGGCACCCCCAGAAGTAAATTTCTAACAGTGCCTGTCAGAGTGTGCTCCAAAGAAGTCCTAAAAGATGTTCTGATTTGGTTTCATTGTGTTTTAAAAAACATATAATTCTCTTGATTTGTAGCATACATTATTTAAAGGAAGTCCTATTAAAAACACTATTTTAGCTCAAAATTTCCCAGGCTGAGTGAACCATGGACGCCTTTTTTTGGTTATTGAAGATTTTATTTATTTATTTGACAGAGAGAGAGATCACAAGTAGGCAGAGAGGCAGGCGGGGGGTGGGGGGAGCAGGTTCCCCACTGAGCAGAGAGCCCGATGGCAGGGCTCCAATCCCAGGATGCTGAGATCATGACCTGAGCCGAAGGTAGAGGTTTAACTTACTGAGCCACCCAGGCGCCCCTGCCATGGAAGCTTTTAACTCTGATATCTATTATCATAGTGTTCTATAGAACACACTTTACAAAATGATGTTCTAAGATCCTGTTGCTTCAATATTATTAGAGTTTGTACAATTATACCTTTATTCCTAATTTTACAAAGTAAGTTCTACCTGTAAAAATGCCTATTTATAGGTTCTACATTATCATATTCATCAATCTACTCTGCTGGGATAATAACAATGTTTAAAATATGCTTCAATATTTGGTAGAGCTAGGTTTCCATCAAGTTATTCTTGTTACATTTTTCCTATTTATTCTCTACCTACCTTTATTAAACTTTACCAATTTTTCTTCCAGATAAACCTGAGAATTTTTTTTTGCCAAGTACTATTTAATTTCTCTTGGAATCCTCATCTTCAGGTTTCATGCATACTCTGATAACATTATTTCTGTCTTACATATTTTATAGTTACCATAATTAGGTATATTTTCATACCTACTTATGCTATATATTATCAAAAGTTTCTGCAGGTATAGCCTTCCTACTGTTAAATGACAAAAACAGGAATTCAACAATGTTTTACGTGTCTCCTCAGGATTTTACACTTAGAAGGTCCAATTACTACTAAATTATTTTTTTCTTTCCTTCTATATTTATACCTTTTATTTCTATTTCATATTAAATAATGATAGCTAACATCTTCGTTTTATTCTTGATGTCTGAAGTGTACCTAACATTCTAGAATCTAGAGTCACTGTTTGGTTTAAGGTACACTATTGCATTGAAGAGGCCAATTTAGAAGACTAAAGTAACAGGAATCAGCCTCAAGATTAAAATTGCCTCATTACTCACAGTGGAGGCAGTATAATTTTAGATCCCTGAAAACAGACAATAAGGGTATATAATCTTTAACTCTGACATTAGAAGTGTCTATTCTAAGATTAAAATATTATGTTAAAGAAATTCAATTTTAATTTTACTATTTGTATATAATTCCAAGATACAGTAAATTAGTTAAAATTTACAGCAAAAGTCAAGTTATGAGCACATCTAATATTTCCAAGTAAAAATTCTATCTTGGGGTAGATGGCAACATCAATGCAATGTATGTAAAGCTTTCTTTTCCTCTTTCCTTTCTCCTTCCCTCCCCTTCTCTTTTCCTCTTTCTTTCCTCAATAGGATATGGTACACAGTATATTCCTGTTAAAAACAAGTCCTCACAACAAAATCAATCTAAACTCTCAGTTTTTTCTTGGCATGGATAAGAAAGAGGCCATAACAATCCACAAAAATCAAACTAAAATATAGCAGAGATCAGCATTTCAAGATGACATATGTTTAGTAAACATATGTTTAATAAACATGTTTAATAAACACATGTTTAATAAACATGTTTAATAAACACAGATGACTTTACAGTGAGAATACAAATTTACATTGTAAAAGACTCCATTTTTCATCAACAGCACACATAAAACATGTTACTGAACAGTTTTACATATACAGATTATAAAATGTATTTCCAAAAAATAAAGTATTTAAAATAGAAAAGCCTTAAATAACCTACTGAAATAGCATGTTTATTTCTTTTTGACTCTCATTTTGAAAAGACTAAAAAATTCTAGAAAAATAATGCATGTTCAAAAATTATTTCCCTCTCTATATAGAATCAAGAACAGGAGAGAAATATACAAAGAACATCTTATAAAAGGTTAAGAAAGCCATATATCTAAGATGAGAATATACTTTTTATATGATAATCTAGGTATGCCTAAAAACAGAAATTTGTCTGTTTCCTGTTTTAAAAGAAAAAATACTTCTTTAAAAAGCAGTGAACAGGGCACCTGGGTGGCTCAGTGGGTTAAAACCTCTGCTTTCGGCTCAGGTCATGATCCCAGAGTCCTGGGATCCAGCCCCACATCGAGCCCCACATTAGGCTCTCTGCTCCGTGGGGAGCCTGCTTCCTCCTCTTTCTTTGCCTGCCTCTCTGCCTACTTGTGATCTCTGTCAAATAAATAAATAAAATACTAAAAAAAAAAGTAGTGAACAGTAGACTCTGGCTATTTGTTCAAAAAACTTTCATGCTTTCATAATATATAAAGCTTTTATGACTTTAAAATGTAAACTAAGCATTTAAAATCATTTTGTTCAGAGATACAGATATCTTTTAATAGTACTTTATATTTATTGAAATTATGATTCTCAATATGAAGGTCAATTACTTGGCATTAAAATTCAAATGGTAAATTACATAACAATATTTATGTTTTTCAGGAAGTGTCTTGTTCTATTTTTTAACTTTTCTATGCAAGAGAAAGAAAATATGTGTATACTTTCAAATGTAATCTAGGAAGTATAGTAGTTTTTATATTAATGCAATTATATACCAAAAACAAAAAATACCCTTTCATTGAAGATTTGAAATTTGTTAAACAGTCAAGCAAAGAGATGAAATAACAAAAAACCCCGCAAAGGGTATATTTAATTCACATAGTCATCAATATTTAAAAGTAAAACCTAAATAACCAATGGAAAAAAGTTTAGCTCATGAGTGATTCTAAAATCTGTTCTAACATGCCAGTGTTTGTTATTAACACATTCTGGAGAAAAGCTTGCAAATTGAATTGGCTGAACTTCCTGTACGTCCAGAAAATATCATGTATTTGTTAACCCAATTAGTAAACTACAAATCCCACATATTTTTAAAATTAGAGGAGAGAGGGCTTAGAGAAGAGGCTTAAAAAATTAAGGTCAACAAAAAAAGACCTAGAAATTCTTGCTTTTCATTTGGAAAGCTAGCATCATCATCATCAGTCTTCATAAAATACACAAGATTTGCTTCTTTTTAAAGGCTTTAATCTCAAGTTATGATGTTTCTGGTTTTGGGGTATTTCAAGATAAAAATAAATAAATGCTCCTCACCTTTTGTATCTGCAACAATTAAAAAAATTTTTTTTTCCTTCTCCAAACTTTGTATTTTTAATGAGTTTGAATTGTATTTCCCAAGGAAGTTGCCGGGGGCCATTTTGACTACCATAAACTCTGAGAAATAGTCTTGCTTTGGTTGAGAAAGAAAAGCAGTAAGATCTGACATTATCTGAGAGGATATGACTTTTTATTCCATTCTTAGGGACTTAAAGTAAAATGTAAGATAGTAGTAAAATATATTAAGAGAAATTAAAATTTTATAAGACTATCCTTATGTGCATTGGACAAGCTATGTAACCATCATTCAGAATTTTGTTTCAGACTTCATGCACTCTCTTCCAAACCATTAATAGGCTGGAGACTTCTGTAACACACAGACACACAGACACACACACACAACCTAAAACAAAAACAAGCACACCACTAACAAAAAACCTAATTAAAATCCTAAAGTTGTAAATGAAACAAAATGATTCTACATAGTATGTTCAGTTGCATTTCAACTTCATTTGAGTTCCTGACAGTAACTGGCACGCCTTTCCTCTATTCTTATTTCTTAGTGTGTGTGCATCCATCTACTGTCCTTGTTCAAACTCTCTCCTGCCTCCTAGACGGCCAAAATACAACTCAGGTGAGTGGGGGTAGGGTGGCAATCTAGCAAGACTGTGTTGCATATTCTTCCCTCTAACATTAACGTTCTCTCACTTTCTTATTTCTAAAATAAAGTTCTCTCTTCCTTCCTTTCACATTTGTGCTCCCACTCTCATCTTCCACCTCTTTCAAGACAGCACTGTCTCAAATACTATCTTTCCCGCAGTCACTTCTCTATTGCCTTTCTTTCTCCTGTCACATATGGATAGCCCTTTTGTGAAATACGATGAAATAACCATGTTTCTGAAACAGCAGACGGCATACCAATCCTTGGAGGGAAGGGGGAGAGGACCAACAAGGCATATTATAAAATGTAATTTCTGCACACTGCTAAGAGATGATTCATTAGGCCTGAGAAAACCACTCAAAAATGTTAAATCCACACAATGGGCTACTAGTGATTGTACCTCAAGAATGAATTAGAACAGAATTAAAGATTCTATTATATGTAACTTTTTTGAGATAAGTAGAAAGGTGTTTTCATTTTGTTGTATTATAAACACAACTGGTTTATATGAAGAAAAAAATTACTGATATGAACTCAATACAGTCAAAAGTATTAATTAAACAAAGTATTAATTAAACAAAGTCTTTTGTACACTGGTAGGTGAATGTGTGAGTTGGCATCTCTGTGATAACCTTACATACCTCCGGAATGGGGGAGTATCCAAAGATATCAGAAGAATAAGAACATCCATTAACAAGAATAAAATTCAAAGTGAATTCTTAATTGATTCATGTGGGAATAAAACGTTCCTAAAACTCAGTGAAAATTCAGAACTGACAAATACTAGATGCAAAGAGGATCACTAACAGCATTAAAGATAAGCTTTAAAAAAAGAGAAAATGAGAAATAAAATGACTGGTCTGTCATTCCTTTCCTTGATGTCTACTTATGGGAAATGACCATCTCTGGTTTTAAGAATCTGGAAACCGTGTGATGAAAAAATAATCCCAGAATGTTTTGTTGAATTAGAAAGTCTAATAAACATTTAAACCAGTAGCTTGTGTCCATTTATGATTCTTCCTGATATACTTAAGATCTTAGTCCTCATATGTTCCTATTTGCTTTACTGACCCTTTCTTTACCCTCTGGGAAACTCCAACCAAGGCAAACACCCCTTACTGGACCCCAAATCTATGCTTTAGATTTCACTCAAGCAGTCATCTTTTTCTTTTCTATTCACTATGATAGTTACTGAAATTTTAACATATACTCAGACTCCTAGCATTTCTTTCTTAGTAATTCACACATTAACCCACTTAGACACAGCTTCTATTCTAATTATTCTGTTGAAATGACACCAAAAGGTCAATTGCCTAATTGTTTAATGCAACTCATACTATAATATTGACCTAGTTGTCTTTGCACAAGCCTATGTTCATAGCCAAGTCTTTAAGAATATCATGGCTTCATAATGGAAAAGAGAAAGTTCCAGTTTTCTTCTAACTCTGGCCCATTTCATCCCTTTTTTGGCTCTTATTCCTCTTTCCAAAATGCAAAAAATTCCCCAAGATTTCATGCTTAATTTTTATCTGCATCAAGGATCTTTTTAAGCATTCTTAATGCTTAAACATAAGCATTCTCATGTTTAACTCCTCAATTTTGCTGATTTCTATCTCCAACCCTGATGTCTCAGCCTTAGACCCATATTTCACATTATCTGCTGAACATTTCCATTCAAATGTCACCTCAAAATTCACTTTGGAATTGAATTCCTTGTCACCTTTCTAGAAAAATCATCTTTTCTTCTTGGAAGTCCTATTTCTGTTAGCAGCACCATCTCTTCTAATACTACAGGTTTAGATTCTCTAATTAGTTTCAGTTTTTCTCCACCAATCTCCCTTATCAATCAGTCAATGCATTTAGCTTATCCTTCCCTCAAAATGTTTCCTCTATCTGTTCATTTTTCTCCATTCCTAGAGCTATCACTCTCGCATAAGTATCATAACTTTGTCTGGAAATTCCTGACAAGAAGTTCCCCATGTCTGCAGGTACAAACTCCTCGCAAAGGTACTCAAGACTCTCATCAATTTGGACCTATTCCTGGGGGGATGGAAGAGCAGTGACCAGAATAGACTATTCATTGATCCCATCACCTTTGCTCACTTGAGTCCTTTCCTACAGATGTTAATAAAGACTCCCCCAAAATTGGTAGTTTATTCAAATACCACCACACTTTCTAAGGGCAATTTAACTCCCATGTATATCACTATGCTATCCTAGAAAATTCTAGCCCACAGCGTAAGCTCTTTCTTTTATTTAAAGCACTGAGTCTACTGTACACATCTATGATACTTGGTATTTTTACAATTTAATTTTTCTCATGCATACATAGTAGACACCAAATGATCATTGACTAAAGAATTACTAAACTGACTTAAAAATTCCTGAATTTCTAAAGGCATTGTTTTGTATATTTTGGTGATCAACAGGAGAATAAAACCTATAATGAGCATAAATTTTAAAATACAAACCAGGTCTGGTCTACAGACTATTACTGAGGATTATTTTCTAGAAACCCCACTAGTATTTATAAATAATCCCCCAAACCAAATAAACACTGTTCTTTTTAAGGTACAACTTGTAATGGAACTATTAATTTTTCACATCCCATATGTTCATCAAGCAGTTTCAAATGACAATGACATTATCTAAGCAATGTATCACTGGATTATACATCATCATTTTATTGGGGAAGAGAGTTAGAATATACTTTCCAGTACCTAGTTTGTGACTTCTTCCTTATTTGATATGCAATTTGTGATAATGGTTTTCCACTGTGGGAAGAGATGGTCCCTGACATGTGCTTTCAGAAGCAAATAAATCATTTTTATTGTCTATTTTCTTTTTTTTTTTTTTTTTTTAAGATTTTATTTATTTATTTGACAGAGAGAGAGAGAAAACACAAGCAGGGAGAGGAGTGGGAGAAGCAGGCTCCCTAATAAGGGAGCCTGATGCTGGACTCAATCCCAGGACCCTGGGATCACGACCTGAGCCGAAGGCAGACGCTTAAGCCACCCAGGTAACCTATTGTCTATTAAGTGTTATAGTATCATCTTTGGTGAAATCCATCTTATTTAAATGCTAATAGTGGCAGTACACTCACCATATTTCTTACAATACATCAGATTCAATGTATGAAACTTTTCAAAATGACCTTAGGAAAGGATTTACCATCTTTATGTCACTACCTGTCATCACTGTCTGAAAGCTGCAGGTATCACAGATGAGAGTTCCAAATGGAACCTGATGAAATGTAATTATCACAAAAGAAGATTAAAAAAATCCTGTTATGTATTTTAACTACAGGAGCTACAGCTTAAAGAAAGCTTAGATACAGTGTCAATATATTTACCAGATAAATTTTCAAGGATAGTTTTCCAAGTTTCTCCTGAATTTTCTAAAACTTGCCCTAGAATCCAGGAACTTAAAAAGCTCAAGAAAAGAATCTACCCTTCTGTTTTTCTTTGTGTTTTAGGCTGCATACTCTCTTTCCTGGGAGAGTGGAGGCAAAGGACCGCTTGGGGAGGAAATCCTAAGAATAAATAAAGGGATTTTTTTCTCTTTTTGGTCAAGAATACAGTTATATTCACCTGAACTCAGTAAGGGAATAATGCAATTTTACTGCATAAAGTTATACATTCTAGGAAATATAATCATGAAGAGAACATGGAAAACAGAGAAGAACAGAATGCATTAAAAAAGAAAGAAAGAAAAGGGGAGCCTGGTTGGCTCAGTCAGTGGAGCAAGTGACTCTTGATCTCAGGATTGTGAGTTCAAGCCCCACACTGGGCACAGAGATTACTTACAAATGGGAAAAAAAAAAAAAAAGATGAAGAGATATCCTAATAATATCTAGTGATACATGTTTGACAGAATAGTTTAAAAAGAAATGTTACAGTAAAGATGGCACGAACATAAAAGACTTGTTTTCCTCACCTTTTTGGACCTCCAACAACGGCAATACACAGCTTTATCTCCCAAATCCTCCATATCATAAGCATGTACTATCTTGGGGTTGTCTTTCTGGATGTGAAGGTTTACCATAGATTTGTTGCGATGATCTTTAACATAAAATCTTTTGTAAGCTAGATAACCAACTGCAGCTGTCCCAGCAGCAATAGTAACTGCTGCGATCCATTCAACTAGAGCGGGGAAGGAAAACAGGAATAATCATCAAAACCAAAATATACACTAATAATGTGTATTTTTACTAACATAACATGTTCAGGAAATCCAGTTTTTGAGTTAAGCATTCCGATAGTCAAAAATTTTTACTGTTAACAAAATAATCACAACACAATGGTGTAACAATTCTTGTTAATACTTTCCCCAGTCTTTACTGAGGCAATTGCGTATTTTCTATTGAAAGATGATAGTTAAATTGAGATAGAGAAAAACTTAAAAAAAAATGTTTAATAATAATTTTTAAAATGTCCATAGATTTAAAATAAAATGCAAACCTGAAGATACCTATTGCTTAAAAAAAAAACTGATAAATAAAAAAATTCAGATTATAAAGACTACCCCCACCCAAAAAATCAGGAGGTGATTATGTTAACAAACTGACTCGTCAGAGTTCATTTAAATAGTAGGTCCTTTAGTGATTTTAAAGTGCATAACCACAAACAGAATTGGTATCTGAAGAAAAAAAAACAAACAAAAGGACAAATAAAACAAAGCCACCCTTAAACATTCGAAGAAATATATCCAGCAGGATTCTGGGCTTCAGTCATTCAAAAGTTTTTGTTTTTGTTTTTTAAATTTCAAAGTGCTTTCTCATTAGAGTAAAAGTCAGAATGTATTAAATCAGAATGTATTAATTTCTTATTTCAGAGAAAACATGAATATAATTAGCTATATTCTCAATAAAGTCTAAATTTTCATTACCCACCAGTGGATGATGATTTGAATTCCCTACAAACGTCATTTTAAATTTAATGACATTTTTCTACTCAATTATTTGCTTGATTAACAGACCATCTATTTATTCTTTTCATGTAGCTTTTCAAGGAGCCCTTAGAAACCCAAGCACTTAACTACCCCAGTTCCACAGAATGTTGGAGAGTAGAAAGTTCTGCATAGTCTGGTTAGCCTCAGCCTCAGAGGAGAGTTGTATATTCCCAGCATGGAGTGAACTGCAGGAAGAAGTTGAACAGGGGTCAGAATAAACACACTGGACTGCTTCCCAGCACTTCCTGAGTCAGATCTTCTCTGTGTTTGTAGTAAGTTCCCAGACTATCAAATAAAGCTCTAGAGAGATAAGTACAAAAAACACATTCCAAGAACAAATAAAAACATATAATGAATAATTAACTATATGGCTTATTTGCACTATTGAGTCAAATTTCTTATTGCACTAATGTGATTAATCACCCTTCCTAACAGTGCCCTACATTAAATTGGAGCTCATTCTTACAAAACTATAATGGGAAGGAACAACCATTCTCACACTTAGTTCCTTTTATCTTGGGTCCTCTCTTTTAACTCATTCCTTGGATTCTACTTTCAACTACAGTATTCTCTACAAAAGTTTTCCTTCCCACAACACTTTTATTCCTCCTTGCTAAAATCCTTTTAAAATAAACATTAACATTATGTCCCTTCCAGGTGCTACATGACTAAGACAAGTTAATAAGTTATTTGGTAGCTTCAACTTTGGACTCACTAAAGAATGTTTTTAACTACACATTTTGTGTAGATTAGTCTTGAATTTTAGTGCAGCTTCATGATATTACCCTGTAGCAATTCCAAACAGGGCTGATTTCTAGCTTGGTTCATGATAGTCCTTTTTGATGTATTATTTACCATGGAACTCCCTTGAGAAAGGACTCAATGTCAGGAGCTGTAGCAATCTGCTTCTAAGTTAATGGAAAGCCACTCTGATTAGCTAATGTACATATCACAAAATGGGTTAAAATACTGCTATGCATAGTATATGTTCAATTATATTTGCTAAATATTATCTTTAGTATAAACTTAAAAGGAGGAAATATCCCAAAAGAATAAATTAATAAAAATTGTTAATCTTAGTTACACCCTACTTTTTAGGTGAATTATGAAGTAATCCCTAGCAGATTTGCTTTAATAGTGCCTACATATATCAAAAAGGTCTGAAACCCAAAGAACTAAAATTGGTTAAGATTAATTTGTCTCACAACATAAGAAAGAAATCCTATAGGAATTTCTACCTGAAAATCATAATAGGGCAAAAGAATCTTTCTTAACCATCAAAACAGTCTTCTATTCTCTTTTCTCATATTAGCCACTGAATCCATATGGTGACTTTTTTTTTTTTTTTAAACCTTTACCTCTCTGGAATTTTTGACAGTGGAATAAATGACAGAATAACTGACACACAAGACAGGCAATAGCAAATGAAGAAATGGAAACTGAGTCTAGATATTACTGAAAAGTAGCTGCCCCACAGGGAATCAAAACATGCAGTGTTACTCTACCCCCTAACAAAGGTGACTTATGATCCTATATAAATGTCACAGTACCATATGTGTGCTAGGAAAATGGCTTTGCATTTGCTCCAGTGGGTTTTTTAGAATCAGGGCTAGATAAATTCTTTCTTTTTTTTAAAATAAACATATAATGTATTTTTATCCCCAGGGGTACAGGTCTGTGAATCGCCAGGTTTACACACTTCACAGCACTAACCATAGCACATACCCTCCCCAATGTCCATTACCCCACCCCTCTCTCCCGACCCCCCTCCCCCGGCAACCCTCAGTTTGTTTTGTGAGATTAAGAGTCACTTATGGTTTGTCTCCCTCCCAATCCCATCTTGTTTCTTTTCTTCTTTTCCTACCCCCCCAACCCCCCATGTTGCATCTCCACTTCCTCATATTAGGGGGAGATCATATGATAGTTGTCTTTCTCCGATTGACTTATTTCACTAAGCATGATACCCTCTAGTTCCATCCACGTCATCGCAAATGGCAAGATTTCATTTCTTTTGATGGCTGCATAGTATTCCATTGTGTACATATACCATATCTTCTTTATCCATTCATCTGTTGATGGACATCTTGGTTCTTTCCATAGTTTGGCTATTGTAGACATTGCTGCTATAAACATTTGGGTGCACGTAGGGCTAGATAAATTCTTAAGAATTTCCATCCCCCCCCCCAAACCTAATTCTCTAATCTCATTAGAGACAAATGTAAAAGTTCCCAGAATAAGAAATATGTTACTGTTTTATCATTTCATGATAAATGAATCATTTTTTTTTTTCTGGCAAAAAGCTGTGGATGCCACTGACAACTCTAGGGAAAAGAAGGAAAAGGAAACTGTAGAGACAGCCAAGAATGACGATTGCCTGAAAAGTTAACAATTAGAATAGAGAAAGAACTGAAAACCCAAGATAACAAAAACAACAAAACCTAAGTAACATTTAGTTTTTGATAGTGGGTATATTCTATTAAGAATAAACATAATCTCAAAGGCAAAAAGAGACTTTACTAAAACCCAATTCTCAAAGACATTTCAGCTGGCACTTTTCAGACATTCTTTCCTAACTGGGGTCCAGAAAACTCCTGAGCACTACTGCCTCTTCTGGTTTTACCCTCACTTCCCGTCTCTTATAGACACCTCTCAAGGCACAGTATTCCTACAGTTAGATCAAACCCCACCCTACCCAATCTTGCTTAACCATGCTTTCTCTCTCTACAAATACAATGAATAAGCCAATATAAAGAACAAAATACAGGAAATACATTTCTAAATATAATCCTTTCCATTCTTACTCTTCCCTTGGTCTACTATTGCATAATATTGATTTGTATAGCAGAATACTGGTTTTCTCTCAGGATTAATTCAGATACTGAAAACATCTCTTGTTTATAAACCATTCCGCAGCTTTTCTCTTCTACTGTGGAAATTATTTTGTTTTAACTTAGACAGAAATCTCACCCAGTTTCTGTTCCTTTAGTCCCTTATCTGTCCAAAACGGTCCTCTCCTCCCCAGTATCAACTGCCATAGAATCAGAATGTCCTTTTCTTCTCAGGAGAGGGGGAGGGGAACTATGTTTAAATCTTTCCCTTCCCTAAGGTCTCTCTCCCAGATTGGCAGGCTGTGCCTGGTAATTTTTTTTTTTTTTTTTTTAAGGCCTGGCTTACAGGTGGTGTTCAATGTTAGCTGAATAAAAAGAAATAACAGATTAACTCGAATTAGCAACTCCATCTGTCCATTTTACCATCACATTGCTCTTACACCAATTGACTTATCTTTGGCCTCATCTTAACCTACTGTATAAGTGTGGGACTTAAAACATATCTTTATATTAAAAATAAAACTTTAGGAAGGCCTGGGTCACTGAGTCAATTAAGTATCTCCCTTTGGCTCAGGTCATGATCCCAGGGTCCTGGGATGGAGCCCCAAATTGCATGGGGTTCCTTGGTCAGCGGGGAGCCTGCTTCTCCCGCTGCCTGCTACACCTCCTGCTTGTGCACTCGTGTATGCGTGCTCTCTCATAAATTAATAAAATCTTAAAAAAATAAAAATAAAACTTTATTATGGAACACTTCAGACATATACAAGGATTACTATAATGTACTCCCATTTACCCTCACTCAGCTCCAACAAGGATCAACTCACTGTTTCATCTATAGTTTCTAATGTTCCCCAATATTTACTTATTGTTTATAACAGAAAGGAACAGATTCAATGACTTTTAGAGGTATCAAGGAGCAACACATATAGTAAACTTCCTAAAAGTCATATACTGGGTTGAGGAGGGGTCAGTAAAGATGAGGGACTCCACAGTAGTGAAAGATGCTTAATGTTAGAAACTATAATAAACTAGTAGTATCTGGTATCACATACAAAATAAGTTCAGCATAAGTATGTTGATCATACCTCAATAAGGGAAAAACAAAGGTTGGCATCACCCACCCAAAGTGTATCAAGAACCATCTCACTGAATTGGATATATGGATTTCAATTCCAATGACTTATCCTCATTGACTCTCCCAGATTCATGTCCTGGCCTGATCCCTATTAATTTTATTTATAACCCACAACCCATTATTTTTCTTCTGAATAGAAACAAGAATTCTACATGCATAGGCAACACCCTTTTATTTTTTATTTAACATATACTTACAAAGTGCATACTATTTTAAGCACTTTATAATTATTAATCTATTTAGTTGAGAAGAGACATCTTTTCAATTCATCTTCCCCAAATTAAAAAATCAAAATTTCAGATTTTTTTAACTTCAGATTTTTTTAGCGTGGTTTAAAAATTGGGAACAATTTGAGGTCTAAATATTACAAGGTGGACTCCCAATACATTACCTGTCCCTTCCATGCCAAACTACTATGTTTGGAGAAGAAGATAAGAAGGTGCTGGATGAAGAGATTTACAAAGGTTTTGGACCTTTGCCCATAGTCCTCCTAACAACCTTTACACTTTTAGTGAAATAAGTAGTAGTTAATTCTCATAACAAAGTTGAGTACTTCAAGATTAAGCTGATAACCCTCTTCACAAAGCAATTTCCTATCCCTAGAAAACAGCAAGCTAATGGGAAAGTCACCTTTGGATTCCCTTACGGTTGGATTACACACACACACACACACACACACACACACCCAAACACAAAACAGCAAGCTAATGGGAAAGTCACCTCTGGATTCCCTTATGGTTGTATTACACACACAAACACACACGCACACACACACACCAGCAAGCTAATGGGAAAGTCGCCTTTGGATTCCCTTATGGTTGGATTAAACACACACACACACACACACACACACACAACTTGTCTTGATTGCAAGAAAGATTAGCCAGTAGGGAGTGTTAAGAAGTCCTAGGGTTCACTTACTTCACATTTCAATGGGCACTAAACCCTAGGTTTAAAATACACAAAATGACTCCACATTTTAAAAGCGTGTTGGAATCTTTCAGCCCATATCACAAAAGTAAAAACTGTCTTCCTATAAAATTATCAGTGGCTCAAGTCATATGATTATCTTATTTTACATAACAGTCTTATTCCTGAGAAAATAGAGGTTTGGGTTTTTTAAAAAACAAAAACAAAAATCGCTATTTTAAGAGCACCAAGGTACCTCTATTTAAAGATGAACATCCTTTGAAATAAGTTTTATAAATAATCACCTCCTACATACTTCATTAGTAAGTTAAAAATGTTATGGGATATCACCCTAACTCTGCCAGGTAACTTTTGGAAACAGACAAGAAATTCTCCAATTTAAAGAACAGATAACAAAATTAGATTAACAGAGAGCCTTTACAGAACCCGGGCACTCTTGATGCTCAATATTTACTAAATGAATCAACAAGGCTCTTTTTAATTAGCTTCTGGACAATCTCTTTACTTTTACTTAACAACTGTTAGAGGTAACCAAACCATGAGGCGTGGCGTTTTATACCTGGGCAGAGTATTTTATTACTGGCGCACAGTATTATATTAACAGGTCTACCACCACCAAGAATTGTTATAATGTGAATCTCAACATTAATAGATTCTAGCAAATCTCTTAATTTTAACTGGACCTGTTTCCAAACGCTAGACTAGAGCAAAGGAAGCAAGGCTGAGAAAGCCGAGAGTTCAAAGAGCTCCGTTTTTAAATCCTCTCTCCTGGACTACTGCCACGGAGTGGCAGATGCCAGAGGGATTTAAAAAAGGAAAAAAACAAAAAACAAAAAACAAACAACCCATAATAACATCAACAAAAAATCTGGGAAAACTGAAGGTCTTGGGTTGGGTTTCTTTCCTTTAAAAAATGTGCAAGATTGAGATGTGATTAGTCACGCATTGCTTCAGGGTTGCAGAAAATTGATGGTCTGACTCTACGGTGATATAAACTTGAGAAGGGGGAGCAGTTTTGTTTTTTTTGTTTGTTTTTTTAAACCTTTCCTCTTTTCCAAGCTCTGTGATTTAAGAAAACAGAGGTGTCTCAAGGAAGAACAAGAAAAAAAAAAAAAAAAAGCTAGCGGCGGAATCGTTAGGTTTTAGGACCTGGCTAGTTAAGGAAAACGTGGTCCAGGCTTGGGTAGGTGCTTCCATGGCCCCCGTACCTCTTAGGCCTGGAGAGATCACCAATTCATACCGACATCGCCCCCTTTCCTGGTTTGGTCCAGGGAGTCCGCAGGCCCGCCCCACGCTTGCCCTTCTACATCTCAAGGTTACAGGGCTGGCGGGCTCGCAGGGCAGCGGTAACTAACAGCCCAGAGAGGAGCTGAGGAAACTGCAACCGGTGCGCAGGCCTCCAGCCTCACCCGCTCCCAGGCCCCACTTCACCTCGTACGCTGGAAGTCAGACTCATGGCGCCGTCGCTTGCAAGGAGTGTGCACAGGACACTAAGCACAAAGAGGTTCTTGCGGAGGCCGGGAGTCAAGGTTCGAGAAACGTCCTACGCGTACCGACTCCAGGCCGCTACGGCGCAGGCGCCGCGGCTGGCCGTGAGCCCATGTGTATTGCCACTCTAGTTGATGCTGAGCATGCGCGGAGCTGCGTCCCAGTCTAAAGTCTGGAGTCCGGATTTTGACAGCGGGGAAAAGTAGGGAGGAGGAGACCTAGAGAGGTAGCAACTGAGTGTGCGCAATCGTATGGGGCGGAGTCCTGGAGCCTGGGGCAGGGCTTGGAGAATAGAGATTCTAGGCCAGACTTAAGTCTTTTCCAGGTGTGCGGGTTTCTTACGGCAAAGGACAGGTGCTGGTAGTACACTTGACGTAACCAGGTATCTAAGATTTTACCTACAGTTTTCTTGCTCAGTTCGACACCTGCAAGGCCACGACCAGTTTTCATTATAAAATGCCAGTGGCAGACAAGTTCTATTTCAGAACCTCACCTCGCTCTCGGTGTACGTCACTTTCTAATGCTTTTGAGCCAGTTATCCATTGAGGACCCTGGAACCCGCGCTAAGGGCTGAGTAGGAGAAACAAAGCGGCTTATTTCTTCAAAAAATGTACTCAAAAAGATACTAAGATTATTCTCTATCTTCGACAGTGTGCAATTAGTGTCAGTTACAAAATATTTTATAAAAGCGGTTTAGGGGCCCGAATTTGGGGAGAGGGGTTAGAATTAACTCAAAGGGTGTTTTGAAGGTGCATTTTCTAAGAAGCTGCTTGTTTTTACTCTTCTTGTTTCTATGCGGGATGGGAGCTGGAGGGAGTTGATTGCAGGGGCGCCTCCCAATTCTCAACGCGTGACTGATTGCTCCTCACACCTGGAAGCCCTTGGAGTCTTTGAGCCGCACCCCAGGAAGCGCTGAAATGCCCACTGAATGAATGAAGCTACAACAGCCCGGCTGGCACTGTAAAGCCAGCTCAGCGGTGGGGGGTGAGAAAGACCGCGAGGGCCCTTGCCCCATCGGGTAGCCTTCGGTTCGCGCTGGCTGCGACAGGCTCCCGCCCCGCTGCAGGGGGTCCCGTCGGGCAGCCTCTGGGCATGCTCAGTAGCAGCGGCGGCCGCGGGTCGCGCAGTCGGAAGCTCGCGGCTGCGGCGGCAGTGCAGGCGGCGCTGACGCGCTCGGCAGCTGAGGGGACTGGAGGACGGCGGGAGGGGGCGGGGGCGCAGGAGGTGGGGCCGCCCTCGCCGTCAGGGCCCCAGGGAGAGCGGGGCGCCGCCGCGGCCGCCGCTCCTCGGCTCGGTTCCGTTTCCAGGGCTGCGCCGGCAACGGTAGCCGCAGCGGCAGAGCGGCAGGAGTCGGAAGCCGCGCTCCGCCGAGAGTTGGGCAGGGGAGCGCTCGCGCTTCCGCGGCGTCATGGGCCCCCTTCCCGAGCCTCAACGGGCACCAGCCGCGGGAACCCCCGGGCCTCCTCGCGGCCAAGCCTAAGCGACCCTCGGGTTCTCCGGCTCCCCCTCCTTCCGCCTTATTTTTTTCCTGCTCTCACTGCGGCTATACCTTCAGCTTCGGCTCTCCGTTATGGCAACGGAGCCGCCATCCCCCCTCCGACTTGAGGCGCCCGGCCCACCAGAAATGCGGACCCCACCGGTGAGCGAAGCCCCCCCCGAGGGCACCCCGAAGCCGGCAGGCGGCAGGCTCTGCTTCCTCAACGGCTGCGTGCCCCTCTCGCATCAGGTGGCTGGGCACATGTACGGGAAAGACAAAGTGGGTAAGTGGGGGGTGGCGTGGGGCTCGCCGCTCCGCTTTCGCTTGTGTGAGCCCCCGGCCGGCCGAGGCAGCTTGGCGCTCACAGGCTGGGCTAGACTCCGCTCCGGTCTGCGCACAGCACCCCAGGCCTATTCCGCTGTCCCCCGGAGCCTCGAGACCCATGCAGCAGAGGCTCGAAAGGGGGGGAGATGTCTAGGGTGGGGGGCATCAGGCCAGCAGCGGGAGGTGGGGGGGGGGGAAGAGGAGTGCCTGGTCTTCCCAGGAGGGTGGTTGTTGATTGGAGACGGCGTTGTTAGTGAAAAATAGGAACTTATTGGACGGGGAAGTAAATTCTCCCCTGAGCACAAGGTCTGTTTATTATAGGCGGGGAGCAATTGCACAAGAAAAGGAATGAAATGCAGCTGATGCTAATCTAGTGCTTCTCTTCTGTGTGCAGCTGCATAGCTGGAGGGGAAGAAAAAACACAGGGCTTATTTCACTTATTTATTTACTGGGAACGTTTTATTGGCTTATCCAGGATCTTTCTCCCCATTCCTTTGAGAGGTTTTTCTGGTGTCTCTTGGGTTTCTTAGGAGGCGTGGTTCCGATAATGCAGAAACTCGAATTCGTGGTAGGAAATATACCCTGCTGTTACTAGAAAGGTACACAGTTAAGGCATTCGGTTATTCTTGATTATCTTTTTAAGACTGTGTCATGGTCTGTGTAACACATTTTGTGAGCCCACCACGTTTAAAGCACAATGTAGGACCTATCGCAGTTGATTCTCTTGGTGATGTAAAAGTTGAGTTAGGAACCGTAATTCACCTAGTTTACTCACACTGGTTCTCCGGGCCATGATTAGTTGGGGAATCTGATGTATGAGTATGTGAGTAATGCAGATCTTAGACTTGGAAACCATTAGATACAGTTTGGTTTATGCTAGTAAAATGATTCGGGCTTAGGGTAGTAAGATAATATTGACATTTTTAGAAGAGTAACTGAGGCCAAGCCTTGTTAATTGGCAAGTCTGAAGTCACACGTCACTGCGTGATAGAATCGGGAAACCAAGGGTCCTGCCTCAGAACACTGTACATCGTGTATTGTTCTTGCAGATAACTCATCCAACAAGGATTTTTGAAAGTGGATGAGTATTTGAATCTTTGTATGTATGTTATTTCTCAAAGAGCAATATTTCTTCCTGCTTTTATCTTTACCCACCTTTCTTTTCTCATGGTGAAAGTTAGGTGTTAATGATGATGTCATGTAGACTCTGCCTTTGTCCCCACTGAACTGTGAGTTCCTTTAAGTTAGGGACCAAATCTGTTTATCCTCATAGCTTTGTCTAGGGATTGGGGCTTTTTAAATTGAAAAATGTTGAAAGAGTGAAAAATGACCGTTCTTTTAGTACATAGAGGCAAGGAAACAAATATAGTTCTCAAGGTGTTTAGCCTAGATGTAAGGAAACAGCATTCTTTTTTTTTTTTTTTTTTTTTAAAGATTTTATTTGTCAGAGAGAGTGAGCACAGGCAGACAAGAGTGGCAGGCAGAGGCAGAGGGAGAAGCAGACTCCCTGCTGAGCAAGGAGTCCGATGTGGGACTCGATCCCAGGACGCTGGGATCATGACCTGAGCTTAGGGCAGCCGCTTAACCAACTGAGTCACCCTGGCGTCCCAGGAAACAGCATTCTTAAGATGCTTTGCACAGACACATTGTTGTGTGTGTCTCTTCTGGTATTGAAAGTTTGAGAGTAATTATGGAATTATTGTTACTAAATTTATACTGCATATCTACTGATTTATTTTAATGAATTGTAATGATAATATTCCTAATAGTATTTTAGAAGCCTAAAAAAAAATAATTGTTTTCCTAAGGGTCCCTAGAGATGGACTCATGTACAAAGGAAAATAGATAACATACCCCAGAATACACACAATTTCAATGGTGATTGTCATTTGAGAGTGTAACCACTGCTTATCAAAATATGTAATAGTGAGCCTATTCAGCCTATTCACAAATGTACTCTAAGTGTGACTTTATACCACATTGCAAACAGTGACTGAAAGTTATTTTGGCACCCAAATTACATAATTGAAGGAGTAGTTGAGATTCTAAAAGTCCTTAATTTTATTTATTATTGCATTCAATTTAAAAAATTTTGTAAGATACTCTTGACTAGGGATTGTCTATATCACTAGTGCACAATGCCTCAAACATACTGTGCTAGCAACCTAATAAATATTTTATTGAATTTAATTCATAGTTATTTACACAGCCTAGCATATATTATTAATGAAAGGACACCTGGATAATGATAATCTTATGTATTCATAAAATGGATAACAAGATGCTCAGTAATTCAAAGTTCAAGAATTTATTGTGTCTCTCTACCATCATAAATCACTTACAGTTGTAAAGTACTTTGTGTAGATTATACTTTGGCTTGGCTGTCAACTGAAATTTACAGAGTAAATTTTCTTAAAGACATTGTGTGGATATTTGTTTTGCCTTTTAAAATTTTTCTTACTACCATTAACTAAGGGTTTTTCAATTTTTGATTGATAATCTATCTTACCTGTTTCCAAAAAGGAGTTGTTGGCTTTGTTAAATTAAAAATTAAAAACATGAAACCAATTGCACAAAAGTACTTGAATGTAAAAATAGATCTTGTTATAGTTGAGTAATAAGAATATGTTACAGTTCTGCTATCAGAGTAATATTTTGTGTTCTTCACTGAAGTATGATTTCAATCTTATATCTAAGAATACAAAGTGTTTTTTTTTTATTGTAAAAATAGTACATAATCTTTTAGGAGAAAAATTCAAATGGTATAATAGTACCCTTCCACCTACTCTCCCTCTCCTATAGGTAGTCACTATTCCTGGTGCAACTTCTCAGGTTTTTATTTCTGGGCACATACGTAAATACACTAACAGAACTCTAATTTTTGTACAAATAGATATATCAACAACTTTTAAAAAAATTCTGTATTATGTAGTATATCCATATTTTTATATTCATAATATACTTCATATTAAAAAAAAACAACTCTTGTATTCCATAGTGTGAATCTATCACAATTTATTCCTCTAGGGATAGATTTTTATATTTTCACTATTTTTTTGCTATTTTAAGTAGTTTATTAAACATTTTTGTACAATATAATATACTTAACATATTGTGCAACATTTTCTATAGGGAGGTTTCACATTCTTCATAGGGAGGAATTTGGTTTAAATTCCCAAAGCTCACCAAAGTTAGCGTGAAATCCTTTTTCTGTTTTATTATTTAACATGTACCATTAATTTCTTTCAAAATTCCTTCAAGTTTCAAATAAATACTGAAATCCTGTATTTGTTTCCTGATCGAAGGATATAGAAATGAGGTAGTCTGGGTAGAAGAAGGATTTAAACTGGTGTTATCTATTTTGGCTTATGGTCTATTTTATTAGATATGTTCTGAAACTAATTGACTTAAAATAATTTCAGACTTACAGGAAAGTTGCAAAGACAGTATAGAGAACTTAACATTTTATGGAATTTCTTTCTCTCGCATATTTATTTTGGGGGAACTATTTGAGGATAGGTTGTATATATCTTGTCCCTTTATACAGTAATATGTCAGTGTCTATTTCTGTAACCATGGTACATTTATCAAATATATGAAATTTAACAGTGATATGGTGCTTTTATCCATAATCCATATTCTAATTTTGTCAGCTGTTCCGGTAATGTCTTTTATCATACTTGTTTTTCTCAGTCCAGGATTTAGTTAAGGATCATTTATTGCATTTAGTTGTCTTGTCTCTCAGAATCCTTTAATTTGTAACAGCTCCTCAGCCTTTATCTTTTATGACATTGTCATTTTTTAAGAGTACCAGCTAGTTATTTTATGAAATGTTCTTTAATTTGGATTTCTGATGGGTTGTTACGGTAAGATTCAGGTGATGCGTTTCTGACTGGATTATTATAGAAGTATGTTTTCCTCAAGGAGGAGGCCTACAGTCACCATCTGCCCATTATTAGTGATATTTATTTTGATCATCTGGTCCAGTTGTGGTCTGGCTTCTCCAGCATGTAGTTAATATTTTTTCACTTTGCAACTAATTAACTGTGGAGAGATCATGGACATATCCAGATCCTCATCAGACTTCATCTCTAGATTTGGCATCTATTGGTGATTTTTGCCTGAAGCAGTCTTTACTCTGAAAGTTGAAAAATTGTGATTTTTCTCCCCAGTTCTATCACTACCTCTATTTATTTTCACAGTCTGCATTCTAAAAACAGCCCTCACTTTACTCCTGTATATGTCCTTTATTAACAGTTTGGACCCATAGATTCTTATTTTATAGTGTCATGATCCATTATAGAACATATTTATTTTGGTGTTCAAATTGTCCCAGATTTGTTGAGTGGGAGTACTTCCTTCCTTTCTGTTACAAGTTATTTTAGACTTATACTTTCCCTTCCCAATTCTAGAACCAGCACATGCTCTCAGGAGTCCTGGTTCATTTTCAGTGGGAAATGGTTTTTTGAAACCAAGGTCTGGGTGCTAGATATGCTCATTGCTATTGGAGTGTTATTGCTTTCTGGCCCTTCCAAAGAACATAACTGAGAAGAATGTATAAATATTTAGAAATCATAATTTATACTGATATTTCCAATTTCTTTCCAGTACCACAGAGTTCTTCCTTTCCTGATTCTAAATTTGTATTTCCCATCTACCTCAGTGAGAACCCAGGCTCGCAACATTGTTAATGTTCTTTTGTGTGTGTGTGTTTTTTGGTTTGTATGTTTTGCTTGTTCCTGTGATTTTCAGAATTTCTATACCCCTACTACTACAGAAAACAAACCTAGAATAAAGAATTCAAGATGAGATTCCCTTATACTAAGGGTATGTGGTTGGAAACACTTCAGAAGCTATTGGATTAGGGGTTTGTGGGGTGGGGGGGGTTGGTTATTTTTCCCCCCTCTTCTCTAAGGTAATATTATTTATTTGAAAAACAGTTGGAGTCATTTGTGTTTAAATCCAGTTCCCTCCCTTCATATTTATTTAATTATGTCTTTTTGAATGTTTATAAAATTAACATTCTTCCAAAACTCAGAACTTTACAGAGAGATCTATCAGAAGTGTCACTTCATTCTCTGTCACTCCACCCATTTCTCAACATCCTTTGTAGGTAACCAGTCTCGTTTTCTGATTTATCCTTGCTAAGTTACTTGTTGCAGGAACATTCAGATCTATATAAATTTTCATATTTTTCTTTCTTTCTGGCACACAAAGTAGTACACTTTATATACTGTTTTGCACTTCAATTTTAAACTTAATTTATCTTAGAAATCAGTAGTATCAATTCATAGAGTGCTTCCTCATCCTTTTTAACAGTCAGTTGTACTCCATTGTGCATATGTACCCCAGTTTTTTCAGTTTCCTGGATTTGCTTTTAGACTTGTATTTATTTTCACTGATTTGTTTATCATAGAAGTAATATCCCATTTTCTTAATTCAGTGAGGAATTGAGTATTAATGTATGGTGGAGTAAGCATCCTATTTTCTTTTTTGAGATTGTCTTGATGATTTCTGATTCTTTGCATTTCTATATAGATTTTAAATCAACCTGTAATTTTTCCCAAGAAAAGGTAAGATTTTTGTGTTTGCTTTGAGTCTATAGGGTGCTTTGGTGAAAATTGATTTCTTTATAGTACTTGCATCTTCCAATACATGAACATAGCAGATTTCTCCATTTATTTAGGCCTTCTTAAATTTCTTTTAGTCATAGTTTTCATTGTAGAGGTCTTATACAGCATTCGCTAGATTTTTCCCTAAGTATTTGATGCTACTATAAATTGTGCCACCTTTTTTAAGGAATTTTTATTTTATTTTGGGAAAATTTCAAACTGAAAATTTGCAAGAATAGTATAATCAATTAGTGTATACCATTCATCTAGGTTTACCTGTTATTAATATATTGCCACATTTGCTTTAACACTTTCTACTTGATAATGATTTAGCAGAACCATTTAAGATTAAATTGCAGACATTATGACCCCTTTTCCTCTAAATAATTAACTCCTAAAAATGAGAACATTTTCTTACCTAACCATGGTACAGTGATCAAATTGAGAATATTTAACATTAGGCTTTTGTCATTTTTTTCCCCCTAAAATATCCATTGTAGCAATGTCCCTCATGCAAGACTGCATGTTGCATTTAGTTGTTAGGACTCTTTAGTTACCTGTCATTTGGAGCAGTTTTTTATTTCATAACTGTGAAATACTTGAAGAGTCTAGGCTTTGGTCAGAACACTATTTGAGTTACATTGTATTCTTGAAGCATCATAAACCACAGGATGTCAGTTGCATTACTGGTGACGTGACTTTGACAACTTGGTTAGGTGATATCTGCCAAGTTTTCCACTGTAAAGTTTTCATTTTTCCTATTGTAATTAAGTAATTTGAGAGGAATAAAAAAAGACTGTTGGAGACTGTTAAAGTCCTATTCCTCAGTTTTCACACAGCATTATAAGCATACATTGACGGTATTTGACCAACTTACTACTGTGGTAGTTGCAAAATGGTAATAACTGTCATTCCTGTTAAATTTGTTAGTTGGCATTCTGCTTTAGGGAATTGTATATTCCCTTCTCTCTCTCTTGCTTTCTTTCATTGTAAGGATTTTTGCAGACTTCAGGCAATGGGTCTTATCCATTATTGTTACTATTTACATTGATGCTCAGCTTGTCCCAAATTTGGGCAGTGGGAGCTTCTTCAGGCTGGCTATTTGGTCTTTTCAACATTTCCCATTTTTCTTTTGAAGCACTTTCTCACTTTCTAGCATAAAAAAGATGTTCTGTGTTTATCTTGTGCTTTTTCTGTTCCAGCCTTGGAACAAGCTTATTTTTCTTTCAGAACCTGGTTCCTTTAGGGAAGAATGCTATTTAAAAACCAGAGTATGGGGACACCTGGGTGGCTCAGTTGGTTAAGCAGCTGCCTTCGGTTCAGGTCATGATCCCAGCGTCCTGGGATTGAGTCCCACATCGGGCTCCTTGCTCGGCAGGGAGCCTGCTTCTCCCTCTGCCTACCACTCTGTCTGCCTGTGCTCGCTTGCTCTCTCTCCCTTCTCTCTGACAAATTAAAAAAAAAAAAAAAAACCCAGAGTATGGGCACCAGGTATACTCCTTGCTCCTTGGATATGGTTGCTGGTTTTCCTTAAGCAGATTGGACTAAGAGATACATAATTTCATATTTTTAAAATTTAGGTTCATACCTATACCTGTAATTTAAACCTAATACCACAGGGTTTTTCTTTAACTTCCCCTGTTCTGTATTTATATATCTCTTCTTTCTCTTTGAGAATTCTGTCTTATCCAAAATATCAACATATTTACTCATACTGAAATATTTCAACCAACTTTGCATTCCTGGAATAAGTCCTCATGGTCGTGATAATATATTACTGGATTAAGTTTACTGATGTTTCATTAAATATTTTTATGAATGTTCATGAGGTCTATAATATTCTTTTAAGTCTTTGTTGGAGTTTTAAAAAAGAATATGCTGGTTTCATAAAATTAGTAGGGAACTATTCCCCACTTTCCTGTTTTCTAAAAAAATTTTGTGCTATTTTTTTCTGTAAATGTTTGATAGAATTTATTGTTGAAACCATTTTGGCCTACAGTTATCTATAAAGATATTTAAAATTATGAATTCAGTGTTCTTCATAGACGTAGGGCAACTCAGGTTTTCTACTTACTGTGTTTTAATAATTTATGTGTAAAGGAGTATATTCATTTTATTTAAGTTGGATTTATTGGTATGAATTTCATAACTGTTTTATGACTTTAATGCTTATAGCATTTATAGTGATTCCCCATCTTTCATTTATTCCTAATTATGGTAATTTATGTTTTTTTCTTGCTCTGTCTAGCTAGAGTTTTATCAGTTTTATTGATCTGAGAGAATCTTTTTCATTGATTTTTTTTTTCTGTTGTCTATTCTTATTTCATTGTTTTTGTTTTTATTTGCTCCTGCCTTTCCACTTATTTTGGGTTAATATTTTACTTTTTTCTAGCATCTTAAGTTGGAACTCCCCCTTTCTTTTTCTTTTTGTCTAATAGAAGTATTTAAAACTACTCATTTTCCTCTGAGTACTAAGCAGTACTTCCGGTACATTTCACAAATTTTGTTACGTTAGTTTTTATTATTATTTAGTTAAAAATGTTTTTTAATTTCCTTTGTATATTTTGATCCATGGATTAACTACAAGTGTGTTTTCTTCTCATCTATTTGGTATTTTCCCAAATATCTTATTAACATTATGGGCAGAGAATATTCAATCCTTTTAAATTTAAACTTTTTTTTTTTTTTTTAATCATTCAGCACATGGTCAGTCTTGGTAAATGTTCCATTTGTACATGAAAAAATATGTATTCTGTTGGATATAGTATCCTGTACCTGTCAATATGGTTGTTTGATACTGTTGTTTAGTTTTATGTGTCACTACTAATGTTTTATCAATTTTTGAGAGAGTAATTGCAGGTTTGTCTCTCTTCTCAGTTCTGTCAGGTTTTTTTTTTTTCATTTATTTTGAAGTTCTTATTAGGTACACACATTTAGGATTTCTGTGTCTAAATGAATTGACTTATGAAATGTCCCTTTTTACATATGATAACATTCCTTTATCTTGAGTTCTCTATTATTAACATAGTCTGATATATGGTAATAATAATAATGTTAACTTTCTTATGAATGGTAGTTGCTAGTATAGTCTTTTTTCCTATCCTTTTACTTTTAACTCATCTGTGTCTTTATATTTAAAATATCTAGGAGTTTGGGGGCTCCTGGATGGCTCAGTGGATTAAGTGTCTGCCTTCGCCTCAGGTCATGATCTCAGGGTCCTGGGATTGAGCCCCTCATCGGGCTCTCTGCTCAGCACAGAGCCTGCTTCCCCCTCTCTCTCTGCCTGCCTCTCTGCCTATTTGTCATCTCTCTCTCTGTGTCAAATAAATAAATAAAGTCTTTAAAAAAAAATGTCTAGGAGTTTGTATTTTCTAGCCTATTTAGAATTCCCATTTCTGTGTTTTTAGGTTTTTCATTAGTTTTAGAACATTTTAGACATTGTCTTGTCAAGTATTTCCTCATACCCTTTCTGTCGTTTAAAAACTTTTCCCTTCATCTTTTTCAATAACTTGTTTACATAATTGAGATTAAATAGAATGTATAATGATTTTAGCATATTTGAATTTTTCATGTCATACATTTTTTTCTCACAATAAAAGCAGTGTGTTTATTATAGAAACTCCTGGAGAAAGTTACAAAAAAAGAAATAAAAATTACCTAGAAAGTTCTTGACACAGATAGAAATTTTAACATGCACTTATTTTACATAGTTGTAATCCCACTACCTACATAATTTTTTCATTGTTGTAAAAAAAAAAAAAACCCACATTAAATTTACCATATTAATCATTTTAACCATACAGTACAGTAGTGTTAACTATACAAACATTTTTGTGAAACCTATCTCTTAGAACTTTTTCATCTTGCAAAAGTGAAACTCTATTCCTTGAGCAACAAATTCCTCTCTCCCTTCCTCCAGGACCTGGAAACCAGCATTGTAATTGCCGTTTCTAAGAGTTTGACTACTTTAAATACCTTATGTAAGTGGAATCATACAGTATTTGTACTTCTGTACTGTCTCATTTCACTTAACATATGCCCTCAAGTTTCATCCATATTGTAGCATGGAATAAAGAATTTCCTTTTTTAAGGCTGAAAAATATTCCATTGTCTGTATATATCACATATTTTTAATCTTTCATCTGTCGATAGACATTTAGGTTACTTCCACTTTTGGCTATTGTGAATAATGGCTTCAGTGAACATGAGTGTGCCTTTTATTTTTTCTAGGATTCTAATAGTTATCTTAGACTGTTTGATATTATTCCACAGATTGTAGATGCTTTCTTCTAACTTTTTCCACTTTTTTTTTCCTGTTTTGTGTTTCAGTTTGGGTAGTCGCTGTTGACCTGTCATCAAACTCCCTGATTCCTTCCTCTTCTATATTTTGTCACTTATGAGCCCATAGAAAGCATGTTTTTGTCTCTTTACTCTTCTTGCTTTTTTTTTTTTTTTAATTTCTTTTTTTATTTGAGAGTGAGCAAGAGAGGAGAGAACACAAGCCAGGGGAGGGACAGAGGGAGAGAGGAGCAGACTCCCCACTGAGCAGGGAACCTGTTGGGGGACTGGATCCCAGTCTCAAGTGGGATCCCATGACTCTGGGATCATGACCTGAGCTGAAGGCAGACACTTTCCTGACTAAGCCACCCAGGTGCCATTCCCTTTTTCACATCTAACATTCCAGTTGTCTCTTACAGTTTCTGTACTGAAATTCCCCATCTTTGCATGCATGTTATTTACCTTATCTGTTATAATCTTTAACATGTTAATTGTGGTTATTTTAAGTTCCTTTGTTAATTCTGACATTTGTATCATCTCTGAAACTCTTCTATATGTTGCATCTTCTTTTGGTAGTGTTTTTTTCCCTTGCTTTTTCATATGTCTTGTAATTTTTTTATTAAATTCTGGACATCACATGTGAGACTGAAGGCAAACAGTATTTATGAGTGAAATGAATATACCTCTTCTGCTAGGCAGTTAGTGTTGGTGATTGAGCCAATCTAGTCAGGAATAGAGCCAAGTTTGAATTTTGTTGTTATACTTACTTTCTGTTATGAACTGAATGTTGTGTTGCCCCAAATTCATACACTTGAAGGAACAACCTTCTTCAGTATGATTGTATTTGGAGAGGGACTTTATGGGGATAATTAAGATTAATGAGGGCATGCGGGTGGGCCTGACCCAAAAGGATGAGTGTTCTTATAAAAAGAGACATGAGAGAGTATGTTTTTTCTCTCACTGTCTCCACCATGTGAGGACAAAATAAGAAGGCAGCTGTCTACAGGCCAGGAAGAAAACTCTAACCAGGAGCTAAATAGGCTGTCATCTTGATCTGTGACTTCCAGCCTCTAGAATTATGAAAAAATAAATTTTTGTTATTTAAGCCACTTAGTCTACAGTATTTTGTTATGGAAGCTGGAGCAGACTAATAACACTTTTAGTGCACCTCAGGCTTGAAGTTTTTCTGTTGTAATATTATGTTTAGAATGGGGTTGATTTGCCAAAGGAGTTCTCTCAACATTCCTGTTTAACCCTCTACTTTATGTCTTCCTTGTGCACTCATGCTTCAGAGATAGTTTTTCTCCATGTTCATGCCTTTTCTCCAAATGTAGGCTCCTGTTGCTTATTACTTGGTAATTACCAGCCTGATGCAAGGCTGTAGGGGGTGTTTCTTGTTGTCTTGGTGCAGCTTCAATATTAGGTAGGCCCTCTGACCCTGAGTCTTGGGATGGGATTTTTAGATTTCTATCTCTTAAGTGAAAGTAGAAGTCCAAGAGGTTTTTGTTTTTTGTTTTTTGTGTTTTTTTTGGTGGTTTCTTTTTTTATTTAATTTTATTTTTTCAGTGAAGGAATTTTTTCTGACCTATTCTCTTTTTTCCTTATGATACTTATTTGAGCCCTGTTGTGTTCTAACATATGATTTGGTGAAAATCTCAGTATTTGAAAATTTAAGATTTTAGCATGTAAATTTGGTAATGAGTCTTCATGGTATAGGGACAGGACCAGTGCTAGTACATATGTGATGGCTTTAGGAAAAGGCTCCTCCTTTGAGTGGGCTGATTATGAGAAGTTGCCCCTTCCTGCTTCAGGCGTGGTATCTGATTTCAGTCCCCACTTTTCCCAGTGGTTATGTGCCCTCATACTATCTGTATGTAGTGCATCTGAATCAGGAAAAATTTTTAGTTGGTTTCTTATAATAAATGAGAAAAATTTATTAAAAAGTTACAAAATAGGAAGTTCATGTAGTACCACCTTTAACATATTTGTTTGTTTTTTTTTCTGTATACAAGAGTGGAATCAGTTTACACTACTGCTTCTGATTTTTTGTTTAACTATAAATTACTTTCTCCCAGAAAGGCTATTACTGAAGAATTTCTATAAAATTTAGAAATATATTCTAAATTTATTAGAAAGTCTGAGAGGGCTCTAAAGGGAATAACCACACTTCACAATTTGTGTTCTGGTGCTTTGCACATAAAAAGCACTGAAATCTATTGGTTAAATGTTGAAATTTCTGAAATAAGGAAAACAGACCCCCTAATTTTTATGAAAGTGATTTATCTGTAACTTTAAGAACCCATCTATCTTGTGATACAAGGTATACTATTATCAAAGCATTAAAAAATAGCTGATTTTTGTTCTATAGGTATCCTGCAACATCCAGATGGCACAGTTTTGAAACAGTTACAGCCACCTCCAAGGGGTCCAAGAGAGCTGGAATTCTATAATATGGTAAGTGAGGTAAGGTTTGTTTCATTGTATTCAAAGAGTTTTTCATAGTTTTCTGATGACTAGGTAAGAAATTCATTTGACAGCATGTCCTGGTATATTGTATATGTGACTAAAACAAAAGCTTTATGAATACAATGTGTATCTTTATAGTCTAGTATTTTCCACTGTACTTTATTTTTAAAATTTTATTTATTTATTTTAGAGCACACGCATGAGCAGGGGGGCAGGGGAAAGGCAGAGGGAGAGGAACTCTAATAGACTCCGTGCTGAGTGAGGAGCCCAACTCGGGACTTGATCTCACAACGCCGAGATCACAACCTGAGCTGAAATGAAGAGTCGACTGCCCAACTGACTGAGCTGAGCCATCCAGGTGCCCCTGCTCTACTTCATTTCTTAAAGATCCTTATTTCGATCTGCTAAATTGATTTCAATTAATGGATTTAGACCTATATTTTAAAAACCCCTAAATGGGGACATCTGGGAGGCTCTGTGGGTTAGGCTGCTGCCTTCGGCTCAGGTCATGATCTCAGGGTCTCCTGGGATCGAGTCCCCACATCGGGCTCCTTGCTTAGCAGGGAACCTGTTCTCTGCCTCTGCTTGCCACTCTGCCCGCTTGTTTACTCTCTCTCTCTCTCTCTCTCTCTGATAAATAAATAAATAAATACCCTTTAACTGAGAGCCCATTTCAGAAGTGCTGAATTTAAGTAAGTGTTTTAATTTTTACTACAGGATTTTTTTTAGAACCTTAAATGTGCTAATGCATACTCTGAATCTTTAAATTTGGGGAAAGGGACACGGCATACTTAACATCTAATTAACTCTATGACTAGGAATACTTTTTAGTACATTCACAGTGTTTTCAACTCTCAACTTTGTCTAGTTACAAAACGTTTTCATCACATAAAAGAAAACCCTGTACCTGTTAAGCCATCCCTGGCAACTGTTAATCTGCTTTCTATGGATTTACCTATTCAGGATATTTCATATAAATGGAGTTATGTATAATATGGGCCTAGCTTGTTTTTTTAGCATAGTGTTTTCTTTCTTCTAAAGATCTGTTTACTCATTTTAGAGGGAGAGAGAGCATGAGCAGGAGGGGGTGAGGGAGCAAGAATTTCAAGCAGACTCTGTGCTGAGTGTGGAGCCCAACTTGTGGCTCTGTCTCATGACCTGAGCTGAAACCAAGAGTTGATTGCTTAAACAACTGCATCACCCAGGTACCCCTAGCATAATGTTTTTAAAGTTCATCTACATTATAGTATGCATCAGTACTTTGTTCTTTTTTATGGAAGAGTAATGTTCCATTTTACTTCCATACCCCATTTTGTTTATTCACCCACTGATGGACATTTGGGTTGTTCTCATCTTTTGGCTTTTGTAAATAGTGTTGGCTGTGTACATTCCTGCATTAGTGCTTGAATACCTGTTTCCAATTTTGGAATTGGTGGGTCATTTGAATATTCTGCAGGAACTGTCAGTGTGTCCCAGGGGGGCTTTACCATTTTTTTTATATTTTCACCAGTATGAAGTTTCCAATTTCCCCTCATCCTCACCAATACTTGTTAGAGTTTTTGTTTGTTAGGGTTTTTAATGGCCATCCAAGTGAGTGTTGAAGTGGTTTTTATTTTCTGTGGTTTTTGTTGTTTTGTTTTGTTTTTAAGAGCGCAGTGCTAATTTCATTGCAGTTTGTTTGGTTTACATTTCCCTAATGGCTAATGATGTTGAGTATCTTTTCATGTACTTACTGACTATGTATATTTATTCTCTGGACTAATGTCTATTCATATCCTTTGCTTATTTTTTCATTGGGTGGTCTTTTTAATTTAGTTTTAGTTATTTGTGTATTTTAGATAAAAGTCCGTTATCAGCTAAATGATTTGCAAATATTTTCTTCCATTCTTTGGGTTGTCTTTTCACTTTCTTGGTAGTGCTTAGAAGCACAAATGTTTTAAAACTTTGAAGTCCAATTTATCTGTTTTTTTCTTTTGTTGCTTGTGCTTTTGGTGTCATATCTAAAGTCATGAAGATTTATGCTTATTTTCTTCTAAGAATTTTGTAGTTTTAGCTCATTTAGATGAAGTAGAAAAAAACAGTACAAGCCAAAACAAAAAACAAATACTAATATAAATGCTTTTCCAGTATTAACTTGTTTAATCCTCACAAAATCCTGTGAGTTAGGTTCTATATTATCCTCATTTTATACCTGTACATATGAAGGCATCATTAGTTGAAATAATTTTACCAAGATCATTCAAATAGTTAATGATGGCCCCAGGATTTGAATGTACTCAGTCTAGCTCTTGAATATGTGCTTTTAACTGCTACACATGGCCTCTTTTTTGAAGAATGTATTTTATATTCCCTCTGTAAAAGTCTTTTACATAATTTGTTCAACTTATTCTTTGTACCTCATTTTTTGTTTCTGTCGTAAATATTTTTTTGAATTAAGTTTCCCAATGATTGCTAATATGCAGGAATGATATTTGTATTTCTTTTATCTAGTAATCTCATTGAACTATAACAATTCTTATTGTTTCCTATGTAGACAGTTAAAGCTATGGTGATTGGAAGGGTTTTGTTGTTGTTGTTCTTTTTTTTTTTTTTTTTTTTTTTTTAATATTTTATTTCTTCATTTGACAGAGAGAGGGGGGGAAGCAGGTTTCCCGCCCAGCAGAGAGGCTGGGGCTCGGTCCCAGGACCTGAGATCATGACCTGAGCCGAAGGCAGAGGCTTAACCCACTGAGCCACCCGGATGCCCCTGTTATTGTTCCTTTTGAATCCATATATTTCTTTTAAGTACTTCCAGTACAGCGGTGAATAGAAGTAGTGATGGGGGAGAGAAAGGGCATCTTCTTCTCATTTAAGAAAAGTACTTCTAATATTTCTCCTTTTAAGTATGGCTTTCTCTCTTAAGTTTCTGATACTTCTTCCCAGGTTAAGGAAATTGCCTTCTGTGGGTGTCAAGACTATTATTTTTATGAAGGTACACTCTGTCAGTTTAATAAAAGGACTGTTTACAAAGGTATGGTCACAGTTCAAGGCCACCTACTAGAGATAATGCTATACCATCTCTGGGCCTAAAAGGGCAAAGAAAGGGAGTGGTTACTAGAGCTAAGGGAAGGTAACTTTACTAGAAGGTATGAACTGAGAAGGAGGAAATTACAGAAGTAAAAGAAGGAGGAAATTAGAGAAGTAAATAACCTGACCTCAACCCTTTTCCTACCCTCCACTATCTTATACTATTAAGAGACATTGGCAGGGGGTGCCTGGGTGTCTCAGTTGGTTAAGCAACTGCCTTCGGCTCAGGTCATGATCCCGGAATCTTGGGATCGAATCCCACATCGGGCTCCCAGCTCCAAGGGGAGTCTGCTTCTTCCTCTGACTTCCCCTCTCCTGCTCTCTCTCACTGTCTCTCTCTCAAATAAAATCTTTAAAAAAAAGAAAAAAAGAGACACTGGCAGGAGGACGAGGGGATGCCCACTGATCTAGTTGATTGAAGTTAGTTTCTTGGGAAAAGGGGAAGTTACACAACATCCATTCTATTTTTATTTCAAGAAACTTTTTAAGACATGAATGGGTATTGAATATTTTTCAGCTGTCTTCTCTGTATCGAAATGATTTTTTGAGTTTCCTCTTTTAATCTGTTAATGTAAATGTCATAATAGATTTCTAGTCTATTATCTTTCATTTCTGTAGTAAAACCTACTTGTATGTGTCCTTCTAATTTTTTTTAATAATATGCATTACTGGATTTTGTTTACTAGTGTTTTATTTAATATTTTTTTCCACCTATTCTCAAAAATGAGATTAAATTGTTTTCTTCACATATTTTCCTTATCTTTGATATCAGATTTCTTATATCTTCATAAAAGGAGGGGCATTTCTTTTTCTATTTCAAGAATTTCTATCAGATAAGGATTTTGTTCCTTAAGGGTTTTTTTAAAAAAAGGTTTTATTCATTTATTTATTCATTTTATTTATTTATTCATTCACTCATTCATTTTTAAAGATTTATTTATTTATTTTTATTTTTAAAGATTTATTTATTCCCGCTGAGCAGGGAGCCCAGTGTGGGGCTCAGTCCCAGGACCCTGGGATCATGACTTGAGCCAAAGGCAGACACTTAACAACTAAGCCACCCAGGTGCCCTTCCTTAAGGACTCAATAGAATTTAACTGTAAATCATCAATGTAGCCAGTTGTCTTTTTTCCTTTTTATTTTTAATATCCTTTTTTTCATTTCATTCCTTCTTTCCTGGATTTTTTTTTTAAAGATTTATTTGTTTATTTGAAAGAGAAGGGGCAAAGGGAGAGAATATCGAAGCAGACTCCTGCTGAGCGTGGAGCTGGCTGGACACAGGACTTGATATCACGAGCCATGAGATCAGGACCTGAGCTGAATCTAAGAGTTGGATGCTTAACCTACTGAGCTACCCATGTGCCCCTGGGAAGGGATATATTTTTAACCACTGATTCAGTTTTTTAATATCTTGACTTTTCTGTCATTGTGATAGTAAAATATAGTTGGATTACATATGGCTCCTTTTATATTCCTAATATTATTTGTTTATTTGCTGCTTCTGTCTTTTTGTTGATCAGTTTGGCCCCCAGCATTTTTTTTTTTTTTTTTTTTTTTTTGGTCCCTGGCATTTTTAGAGTGTAATGGTAGGGGAAGGGAGAGGATGACAGGGTTTTTACAATTCAGTAGTTAGATTTTCTTTTACTCTCCCTGTTTCAGTATAGTAACTGAATATATAGTTTCAGTAACTCTGTCTTCATCTGTGAGGACCAAAGAGATCCTTTGATTCAGATCTTCAGAGTAGACCTTTATGAAGCCCAAACATTACTGCTCAGTTTAACACTTTTGGTTCCCTCTTTATTTCAGACCCCTATGAATTTCCTTTTCTATTCCTTGGGAACTCAGGTATACATTTAAGAAAATGTTTATTATATTTTATCCTACATTTTTCCAGGTAGAAAGCTTTGTTTTTTTTCTCTAAATCACCCCCCCCCAATATTTAAAGTAAGAAGAGAAAGTTTACCTTTTATATATACTCTTCCAGTTCTTTTATCTTTTTTACTTAAAAATATATCATGGATTTCAAGTCCATATCAAGTCCATATCAACATAGATATATACTTGGCTCCTCCATCCTGTTGTTATGTCTTCATGAACACTCTGCCCTCACTGATGTTATGCCAGGAACAAAGTGTTGGTAAGGTATACCCTTCTCTTACTTACCTTGGCCTAGAGTTGATTAATATCACTTCTGCTCACATTTCAATAGGTAATACAATGGTATATATAATACATATACAATGGTATATACAATACAATAGGTAATACAATGGGTAATGCAATCTATCACATGGATATTTAGTGAGTCTCTGTCACACTTGAGTTTATTTTGTAGAATTGTTTTATGTATAACTACTTGACATGAATATGGCTTGACAAATAGAATTGTAATACTGAGATTTCACAAACATTTTACACCAGTGAACTTTAATGGTTTGGGATAATTGGGTAGACCATATTGTGAGAATTCATTGGATAATATGTTTTACAAGTTGTTTTTATTTTTTTTAATTTTTTTAAAGATTTTTATTTATTTATTTGAGAGAGAGATCACAGTAGACAGAGAGGCAGGCAGAGAGAGAGAGAGGGAAGCAGGCTTCCTGCTGAGCAGAGAGCCCGATGCGGGACTCGATCCCAGGACCCTGAGATCATGACCTGAGCTGAAGGCAGCGGCTTAACCCACTGAGCCACCCAGGCGCCCCTACAAGTTGTTTTTAAACCAAAAATATTTTCTTTCCCTACTCTAGGGAAAAAACTAAGAATTTAGTTCCAGGATATGTGAACATTTCTAGTATTTTCTAGAATTATTACTGGTTATAAATCAAGGAAATAAATGACAAATAATTAGACTTACACTGAGTTAAAGGATAATTATTTAAAGGTAAAATCATAACTCCCGAGTGCCTGTGTTAAGTCAGTTAAGTATCTGCCTTCAGCTCAGGTCATGATCTCAGGGTCCTGGGATTGAGCCCTACATCCGGCTCCCTGCTCAGCAGGAAGCCTGCTTCTCCCTCTCCCTCTGCTGCTCCCCCTACTTGTGCTCTGTCAAATAAATAAATAAAATCTTCTAAAAAAACCATAATACCCTTACAGATATAAAATGAATATGTGTTAAAGATTTTGGTAAACTCATTATATAATGAGGGAACTAAACAGATATTGAAACTGGTTCAAAAGAGAATCCAAAGAAGCACAAATTTATAAGAATTAAAGGGAAGTTGAAATAAGTATATATCTTCTACCCTCCCATGGGGGGTGGTGGAGGGTGGAAGGAAGTGAGCTGAACCTCTTCCGGCCAAAATTTTACATTTCCATGGACAAGAATTATTTTGCATTTGTTGAAGTTTTACCTACAACTTAGTTGTAAAATAGTTCAAGGACAGTGAAAGGCTAGAATTAGATAACCAAGAAATATGTGCTCTAAACAATCATACTTTTTTGTTAGAGACACAAAGTAATCTTTTTTTTTGCTTCCAAATGTATTTCCAGTTGAAACTCAATACGAGATAGATTATGATGCAACAGTATCATTTTATTTGAGAAATGTGTAGGACAATTATAAAGCATTATAAGAAACTGCCATGCAAATGTTATATTTCTCTCTGTTTCAGGTTTATGCTGCTGACTGTACTGATGGTATTCTTTTAGAGCTACGAAAATATTTGCCAAAATATTACGGCATCTGGTCGCCTCCCACTGCACCGAATGGTAATCTTTTCTTAAAAATCTGTTCTTTACTATTAATTCATGACAGTGACTTTTTATTTTGATCTTTTAAATTATTTTTAAAGATTTTATTTGTTTTTGAGAGAGAGTATATAAGCAAGGGGAGCTGGGGGCAGAGGGAGAAGCAGACTCCCCACTGAGCAGGGGAGTCTGATGTGGGCCTCGATACTAGGACCCTGAGATCATGACCTGAGAGTGTCTTTTTAAATGCCTTTATATAAATTTTAGCCTAGTTTTATACAGACAGAATATATGTGGTTTTCTTTCTAGTCTTTACTTCATTAAGGAAATCGTACTTTTTTTTTAAGGATTTTATTTATTTATTTGAATTTATTTATTTATATTATTTATTTATATTATTTATTTGAAAGAGAGAGAAAGTGAGAGAGCAAGCATGAGCAGTTGTGGGGTGGGCAGTGGGAGAGGAAGAAGCAGACTCTCTCTTGAGCAGGGAGCCCAATGTGGGGCTCCATCCCAGGATCTGGGATCATGAGCTGAGCTAAAGGCAGACACTTAACTAACTGACTGAGCCACCCAGGTGCCCCTGCTTTTGTTTTTCATACCCAGTTTCTTAAATGGTGTATAGCGTTAATGACCAATGGGAAACATAGGTGGCTTTGTCGGTTGAGTGTCCAACTCTTGATGTAAGCTTAGGTCATGATCTGAGTCATGACATCCGGTCCCCTGTTGGCTCTCTGGTCAGCAGGGAGTCTGCTTCTATCCTTCCCTCCCCTCCTTTCCCTCTGCCCCCTTCCCACCACTCTCCACTCACAAGTGTACACTCTTTCTCTCTAAAATAAATGTCTTAAAAAAAAATGATCAATTTCTTATATTTGAATAAAAAACCTATGTACTTAAACTGTGTTATTTTATAAATGTTCTTTTTTCCTTATTTATTGGGCAATTTCTTTTTCCATTTTGAGTAGGAAAACCAAGAAAAATATTTTGTTTACATAACTTCCTCTATCTGGTTCTAGGCTTTAAATTGCAATCTTCTAGGGGTGTCTGGGTGGCTCAGTCAATCTGACTCTTGATTTTGGGTGATGATCTGAGGGTTGTGAGATTGAGCTCCATGCTGGGTGTGGAACCTGCTTAAGATTCTCTCCTTCTCCCTTTGCTCCTCCCCTCTCCCTCTCTTTAAAAAAATCACAGTCTTAAAAAAATACTAAGTTTCGTGGTTAGAGGACAAAATGATCTATGTAAGGGCACATCTCTTTCTTAATACTTGAAGGAGTATTTGCCTTTTCAAAGCCTTTGATAGAGCAGAATTAAACAAGTAGCATGACTGCTTAATGACTGAAGAATCATTCATGATGGGTGAAGAGTTTCAAACTTGACTGAGTTTGAGAATAACCCATAGGCTTGTTAAAATGCAAATTAATAGGCTCAACTCCCAGTGTTTTGATTATGCAGGTTAATGTTAGAGTTTAGTGATATGCTTGTTAAAAAAAAGCTACACTTTTTTTGATGTAGCTAGTACTTGAACTGCATTTTGAGAAGAGGGAGAGAAGGATCTCCAGCTTGGGCTTGTTCATCAGTTTTGTTTTTCTTCTACTTATTTATTATGTAAGGAAGTGTCATTTGTAGGGAATCATGGTATCTTCCTGGGTATCCTCAGGTAATAGTAAATATATGATTCCCCGGGTATTTAGTAATATGAAAAAAAATTACTGTATTTCAGTAATATGAAAAAAAAATGAGTTTAGCTTTTGTCTTCCTCCCTCCTTCTTTCTTTTTCCCTTTCTTTCCTTTCTCTTTCCCTTCCTTCTTTGTCTTTTTGTTCCAAAGATACAGTATATCCTGGTTGAGATCACCATATTACTTGTTATTTCACAAATCTCTATGATCACCTTACTTCGTAGAGGTTTCCATTGTAACGTAAGATATCTGGATTCCATTAAACTTTGCCATTGGTTGCTGTTTAATTTTGAGCAAATCATTACTCATCATTAAAGTGACAGTGAAAGATTAACAGAGGTTGCTGAGGATGGTACTGTATTCAACATCTAGATAAGTAAATACTCAGTTTAAAAACGTTGTTAAGGGGATGCCTGAGTGGCTCAGTTGGTTAAGTGGCTGCCTTCGGCTCAGGTCATGATCCCAGCGTCCTGGGATGGAGTCCCACATCGGGCTCCTTGCCCACCGGGGAGCCTGCTTCTCCCTCTGCCTCTGCCTGTCATTCTGTCTGCCTGTGCTCGCTCATTCTCTCTCTCTCTCTCTGACAAATAAATAAAATCTTTAAAAAAAAAAAAAAAAACGTTGTTAGGAAGGGGTAGAATAACTGAGCAAACAGCATCATTATTTTGGAAAGTAGAATTTATAGAAAGTATATAGAAAGTAGAGTGTATAGAAAGTATATAGAGTATATAGAAAGAGTATATAGAAAGAAAGTATAAGAACAAATATTTTAATTAAAAGTAATATTTTATAGCTTGGAATTACTAGCATATGATTTAAAAATAAAGGACTTTCTAGCAATTAACAGTCTTCTTGGTCTTCAATACTAAATAGAGAGACATCTATACTAAAATAGAAAGAGTAGTTTGAAGTCAAAAGACTTGGTTTTACCTCGATTTTTTCCAAATTTTGTGAAGTTGGTTAAATCATGAACCTTTTTTTTTTTTTTTTTTTAAAGATTTTATTTATTTATTTGACAGAGAGAGATACAGCGAGAGAGGGAACACAAGGTAGGGGACTGGGAGAGTGAGATGCAGGTTCCTCACTGAGCATGACTTCCGATGTAGGGCTCCATCCCAGGACCCTGAGATCATGACCTGAGCCAAAGGCAGACACTTAACGACTGAGCCACGCAGGCACCCCAACTCATTAACCTTTTTGAGCTCTACTTTTTCTTTTATAAATTGAAAATAATACCACATAGATTTGAGAAGTTGCATGTCATGTAAGAATGCTTTGAAAATTCTAATATTCTTATTTGAATTTCTCTTATGAGAAATTGGTGCTACTGGGATAAGAAAATGAGGTGAGGAAAATGAGAGAAGAGAGGAGAAAATGTAAATAAAAGGGTGGAAAGGACAGGAATAAAAAAGTATCTGTATATAGAGTGGTTTAGTAATTGAACAGTTGCCTTGGTGGATTTCCTATTGCTTTTCAATTTTTTTGCTCTGGAGGATGGTACACAAAAATTGTTGCACTATCCAGGTGTTTAGCATTTTTTAGAGAATCCATGGGATCATTTTTCTGTTATCCTTTTGATAATGAAACATATAAATATTTATATCATGAAACCAAATATTTTCTTAAATTTTAGAACACTGTGGTTTGCATTACTGTATTTTACGTAGGAATAACTGGCCTCCCCCACCCACCCACCGGGCAGGTGCTCATGGTATTTTTATAAATTATTTATTACTTTTCAGGTTATCATGGTAGTTTTATAAACTTGATGTAGTTCTTACAGCCCAGAGTAGTAAAATGTAGAAAGTACCGCAAATTTGCTTAGCAAATTATTGTAACTTAAGTGAAGTGTAAGATCATGCTGACCAATAAGGTTTTTTCCTTTTGATTTTTTTATGATAGCTTTATTAAGTTATAATTTATGTATCATAAAACCCACTCATTTAAAGTATACAATATAGTAGTTTTTAGTATATTCATAGAGCTGTAAAATCATCACCATTAGCTAATTTTAGAACATGACCAACAGATTTTTTTTTAAGTTAAAACATTTATAAATTATCTTTGAGGATTTTGAGTTAGTTACATATATTAAATCTCATCCTTATCTATATAAACATATGATGTCTAGGATATATACCATCAAAAAGATTTTATTGATAGTTATCTAGGGAGATAGAAAAGTATATCTTTAAGTGGGTTTAAGCAAATTGAGAGTTTTTAAATGTATTTTCCTGCTTGATTGTTAGGTTTCTGGATCTAGCTACTAGTCAAATTTTAGGAAGCATGCACTGAAATAAGCTCCTATACACTTAGGTCAAATTTGGAATCTCAAGGTCTCTGCCTGTGATTCTTTCTACTTTCAGTTTATCTTGCCTGTAGAAATCACCAATGATTGCAGTTGAAAGCAGAAGCAAAAGGCCTTCTCTGTTTTTCCATATGGCTTCCTAGTTGGACAGGGGCTCCTCATCCGGCCTTTTCTCCTTTTTTGAGAGGTTCAGAAATGAAGATAGTAATCAATACCTACTGGACTTTCTGGAGATGGTGGGGAAGAATTTGATGAAACTTGGAACCCATATTCTCATAATTTATACAATCAGTAATATTTAGTATAAGAGCATCTAAATAACTCTTCCTTCAACTCCCTGAATGCCCTCTCCCTTGTCCTTCCTTTAAAGAAACTAATTATCTTTACTGTTTAGTTATATGTAATGGTCTTTCAGTTTTTCCACAGTATTTCTTTTTTTTTTTTTTTTTGGCTTTTACTTTTAGAAAAACATTTATTTAACCTGTAATATGAGTTGCAAATTTTTTTCTGGATCTCTATAAATTATAAAATATAATTGAGTTTCAGTTGCATAACAGGTGAACATTTTAACTGAACCATTACTTCAAAATAAAATGTGTTAAAAGTAATTGTTACACTATAGGCACCAATGAAAGGAAAAAGAAATTTCTTGGCATAGGACACAACCACAACTTATTCAAGGGTCCATATTATTATAGAAAAAGAGGAGGTAATGGCCCTTTGACAAAAAACTGTGTTCTTTACTTGAAGAACACCTTTCTTCTGATATTTGGCAATTATTCAGAGCTTTAAAAATGACTTCTGTACAAAAACAAAACTGTGCAGATCCAAACAATAAAATATTAACTGTAAAAACTAATTAATATCAATAATTCTACAACTATTGAAATGTAGGCCCAGTTCAGGACTTAGGCTTCCACAGTATTTCAAATGATTCTACTTTTTTCTCTTTGATACTGGGAATTTTCTGCCCCTTTCTTAGAGTGTCAGGAATATATTCTTGCAGTAGAAAATTTGCTATAGGAATTTTTTATGCATAATGTATTACAAAGCAGTGTATTATATTTAATTTATATTAAAGGAAATTATATTTAATTATATATATTTAATTAGAAAATATATTTAAAATAGGAAGCTTCCTTCAGCCATAGTAACCTTGGGTAATCTAATACTGTCGTCAACAGCATGAAGTATATAATATTTTGATCATGCTAACCATGTCATTGGTAAAGCCACTGAGAAATTTTACTTAGTAATCTGCTTATAACAGCATGAAGTGGTATATTTCTGAATACCTGGTAGTTATTTTCATGATCTTTACCTCAAAAAATTAATGAATTATAGAAATTCTGTGTATACTTCCATGAATTAGTAGATAAATAATGGATTTATCTCTTATAGTCATAGCCTCTCAGACTTAACTGTATTTCTAGTCATTGTGACCTCTTATAATGAGCTCCATGTATTTCTGAAAAGTAGATGTCCTTTTATTTATTATACAATTATTATAGAATATCTCCTTAGATCTGAGTTTCATAAATGCCAGTCCTTTGACCTCTGGCAAACTGGTTTTATCAGTATCTGTTGTCTTAAATAGAGGTTTTCAGAATTTAAAAAAGTAAATCTAGTTATTATTCTATCAATCTTTATGATGTATACAACATACAGATATACACCTGAATGTGTAAAAATCACCTCTCTTAATTCAAAATCATATCTTGCAAATTACATCATATTAAATAATCATATCATAATTATTTTCCAAACATCGTATGAAAGTATTTTCATTTATTTCCTTGACCTTGGTCAGAATGAACTTAAAAATATTCCAGAAAGAACACTTAGTCCATCCAATTTTTTGGATGAGTTTTGTTTTTGTTAAGATTTTTTTTTTTATTTATTTGATAGAGACAGCACAAGTAGGGGGAGCAGGAAAGGGAGAAGCAGGCTCCTCAGAGGGAGAGCAGGGAGCCCGATGTGGGGCTTGATCGCAGGACCCTGAGATCATGACCTGAGCCAAAGGCAGACGCTTAACCCACTGAGCCACCTAGGGTGACTAAAACCCTGCATGAGTTTTAGAACATATTTTTTGTTTACCTGAAAATTTAAAAATACTACTCCATTCTATAGCCAGAGGGGCCTGGCTGAAAAAGCGTCCTTTGTTATCCAGTCTGTTACATTGCTTTACAAGTGAAACTCCCCTGTAGTAAAATGCCTTTGAGCATTTAAGTTACTGAATCTCAAGATTGACTTATTTTGAATTAAGCTGTATGCTAGTGAAATAATTTGCTAATAGCATTTTGCAGAAAGAATTAGTATTCAGACTTAACTCTAGTGATAACAACCTGTTGAAAAAAAACTGTAAAGGTGTCAGTGCTCAGATCATGTCCCATTTTCCTATTTATCTATTTCATTCAAAAGTACTTGTGGCAAACTGCTAGATATATGACATTATAGCCTTAAAAAAAAACTGCATCTTTGAAGCAGGTTTTGATGTTTATTTTTACAACTAAGAGGGAAGGATAGAAATTACAGTCTCAAATTCTTAGTTTCACTTACCAAAAAAAAAAAAAAAAAATCAAGGCCAGGGAACTAAAAGAAAAACACTAAGCCAACGCAGCAGGTTTTAATTTAAGAGTTATTAACTTACCCCTGGGGCTAATAATACATTATGTTTATAAAAAAAATAAAAAATTTTTTAAAAAGTTATTAACTTAAGGTTAATAATATTCTAGCAGTTGTTTGGTAATTTGAGTCATATATTCCATATCAAGAACCTGAAAGTAAAGAAAAACACATTTGGCTAGTTGAAATATATGTCAAATAAAACCCAACATGCTCAGGCCTGTTTACTGAAGGAATGACTCAGTTATTACAGTGTTAGGAAGGCCAAATCCAAAGTTCCACTGGACAGTAGGAATGAGAAAGGCAAACATTCATTCATTCAGCAAACATTTATTGTATTCCTACTATATATGGGATTTGCATTTGTATTTTCCTCCTTCCCAAGAGGGGAGGAGGAAATAGAGATTTTATATTATGGTTTGTAATCTACTCTTCCTTCTATCATCTCTAATTATTACAAGAAACAGTTTATTGTTTGTTTTTAATCACTACCAAATTGGCAAGTAGAAAATAATAATCCTACACTGAGATAAAGATGCTATGATAGTTAGCTAAGTTCACACACTATCTTTATACTCTCCTCAAGATTTTTGAGGTCTCTTTGAGTTGCAGAAAGTATTGATACACTTGTGTATGTCAGGGATTTACTGTATTAGGTTCTAATTAGGCTTTTCTGATATTTGAAATATAAAACTTGTTACTGAAATTTTTACATAGCTGAAGCAAAAGGATGGATATGTTTCCTTTACTTTTACTCAAGGTAGCTGGAGATGAGAGGAGAGAATACAAAGGGGACTGTTCTGTGCTGCCTTCTTCCCCATCTTCTCATCCCATCCTGTGGTTATCTTTGAAAGCACAGAATCTTGGGTGGGTTGCAATTTCTTGATCAGGATATTCCCACAGTGCCCTTCCTTTTCATTGTCAACAGTCCTGTGTCTGTGTCCAGACCTTTTCTTTTCTCTTACTGAACATGTCTGTTTGTGAGAGTCCTTTTTTAAAATGTGTCCTACTTCTTCCTCTGTGCCAGTGCTGGTTTCTTAGGCTATAATTTTTTGTCATATTTGGGCTTGACTTCACCTGGTTCTACAAAATCATGACCTTGCCCCCATCTTCCTTTAATAAGGGATACAACTTACCTCTTTATTTCTTATCCTTTTTTTTTTTTTTAAGATTTTATTTTATTATTTATTTGACCGAGACCACAAGAAGACAGAAAGGCAGGCAGAGAGAAGGGGGTGGGGGAGCAGGCTCCCTGCCGAGCAGAGAGCCCGATGCAGGGCCCGATCCCAGGACCCTGAGATCATGACCTGAGCCGAAGGCAGAGGCTTTAACCCACTGAGCCACCCAGGCACCCCTATTTCTTATCCTTTCAAGGAAAAGATTTATGCCCCTTGAATCTGAGGGGCTTAAAACTTTCACAAGCTCTACAAGGATTGTTCTCATTTTTAGTTCAACACAGCCTTCTTTGTTGTAATTTAATAACTATGCTTGGTGTGGGTCATGGTAAAGAAAAATAGGGCAAGTCTTTTTTCTCTGGTGGCCTTTTATTCATAAAAAATACATATCTGCTCTAACTTTCCTACTTTAGTAAAAAGCAAATAAAATCTTTTCTGTTTTTGAGAAAAAGTTTTTAGGAGAAATGCTTCACATATTCATAACTGAAAGTTATGATCTCAATCAGAACTTTGGGAAGATGCTTTCATCAAGTAAGGATTTTTTCCCCTTTCTTCCCTCTGTACCTAGACTTTACTTTCAAGCTAAGCTGTAATTAGTTCAGTTACAGTATTTAGTAACTAGAACTTTTATAATTTTTTACTTGAATCTCCATTTATAGTAGTTTTCTGTGGGAAGATGTATGCAGGATGTCAAAGTAGTTTACAGATGAACTTTTTGATGAATGCTTATATTCTAAAAAGCAAGATACTTATTTTTCTTTTGAGACTAGAAAGACTAGAATGTATATTTGGCAGTGATCATAATGTAGATAGATTTAGCTTCTTTTTAATGATTTTATTTATTTGACAGAGACAGACACAGCAAGAGAGGGAACACAAGCAGGAGGAGTGGGAGAGGGAGAAGCAGGCTTCCTGCTGAGCTTGGAGCCCCGTGCGGGGCTCCATCCCAAGACCTGAGATCATGACCTGAGCCAAAGGCAGACACTTAATGATTGAGCCAACCAGGCACCCCTAGATAGATTTATTTTCTTAAACTATGCTTCTGTTGTGTACTCTGTGGGAAGGATTTATTCCTACTATTAATTTTAAGTGAAGATTTTTTTTTTAAGATTTTATTTATTTTACAGACAGAAATTACAAGTAGGCAGGAGAGGCAGGCTCTCTGCAGAGCAGAGAGCCTGATGTGGGGCTCGATCCCAGGACCCTGGGATCATGACCTGAGCCAAAAGCAAAGGCTTTAACCCACTGAGCCACCCAGGCGCCCTTAAGTGAAGATTTTTTTTTTTTTAAGATTTTATGTATTTATTTGACAGACAGAGATCACAAGTAGCCAGAGAGAGAGGGGGAAAAGCAGGCTCCCGCTGAGCAGGGAGCCTGATGCGGGGCTCGATCCCAGGATCCTGGAACCATGACCTGAGCTGAAGGCAGAGGCTTTAACCCACTGAGCCACCCGGGCGCCCCTTAAGTGAAGATTTTTAAGAATTATTAAAATACTAAGAGATCTGCTGAAGTGCAGATGACATAAAATGTATTCAAAAGGGGAATGCATTCTGAAAAAGCTTTTGAAATAATCTCATTTTAATGTCCTTAGAAACCTTGTATCTATTTCATCCTTTTGCTTATGATTGAATATTAATTTAATCACTTCCTACAAGAGTTTCTCTGTGATATTTATACTTGTTAGAAATTTGTTGGTCAGTTTTTCTTCTTCTTTCAGTTGGAATAATAATAATTGTTGACTCTGGTTTTATTTTAACTTTTTTCTCAGTTTTAAGATTTTCTCATTTTGTTTTCCTGTGGAAGTTATTTGGGTAGTAATATGTTTTCCTATTACTAATTAAGGTTTTTCTTTAATAACAGATTTATACTTAAAACTGGAAGATGTGACCCATAAATTTAATAAGCCCTGTATAATGGATGTAAAGATAGGGCGAAAGAGTTATGATCCTTTTGCCTCATCTGAGAAGATTAAGCAACAGGTCAGCAAGTACCCATTAATGGAAGAGATTGGGTTCTTGGTGCTTGGCATGAGGGTAAGAGTGATTATTGGTAACATTTCACTTTACATGTTCTTCCCTTGGAAAATACAGATGTTATTATAATACTTACATATTAGAAGATAATATATTTTGGATTTGGGTTATCCATATCTCCCCAATGTGGGTAGAGATTTTAATCTCCTTTGTTCACTAATAGATGGTCAGTGTCTGGAGTTATTCTGACACATAGTATGTAATTAATAAATGAATGAATAGCTGAACCGTAAGACTCTGACTCTGATAATTTTGTTTTAAAGAAGCTTAAGTTTAGGTGCAAAATAATGTGATAAGTAAAAATGATATTACTCATGATTTTTCCATGAGAAAAGTGGTAAGTTTATATATTCATTTTTTCTGTCTTTAAAATAGAAAAAGAAAATTAAAAATTAGGTTATTTCTTCAGGCTGTATTTTAAAACAGTTGTTTTATTTGCTCTTGATTCTGTAGGTTGAAAGTTTGAGTTGGGCTCAGGTAGACGATTTGCTGATCTCAGTTAGGGTCCCTCATATGCCTATGTTCATTTGATGACTCAGCTATGGGTAAATGGTCTAAAATGACCTCACTGTCATGTCTGGGAGATCATACTGTTGGCTGGGCCTTTTTCCCTGTGATCTCTTGTGTTCCAGAAAGCTCGCTGGAGCTTCTTCAAATTCCAAGAGGGCAAGAGTGAGAGCTATAAGGTCTCTTGAAATTTACATTAGGAAGTCATTTGATGTGACATCTGTAGGTCGAAGGATATCACAGGGCCAGCCCATATTGATAAGGAAAAGAAATAGACTTCAATTCTGATAGTGGGAATGGAGAAGTCACAATATAAATGGTAGTGCACACAAGGATGGATAGGATTGTTGAAGCCATCTTTGCAAACAGTATGCCACAGTTAAGAAGTAATGTGGAATAAAATTCTCTAAATAAATGGTATGCCTTCTAGATGTGCAGAGGCAAAATTTGTATATATGATAAATGATTGTTTACCTATATAAGTATAGTGGGTAGTTGTTTTTTTTTTTTTTTTAGATTTTTTAAAAAAATTTATTTGTCAGAGAGCGAGAGAGAGCAAGCACAGGCAGACAGAGTGGCAGGCAGAGGCAAAGGGAGAAGCAGGCTCCCTGCTGAGCAAGGAGCCCGATGTGGGACTCGATCCCAGGACGCTGGGATCATGACCTGAGCCGAAGGCAGCTGCTTAACCAACTGAGCCACCCAGGCGTCCCTATAGTGGGTAGTTTTGAAACTCATCATGTAAGATGATATATGTATAGGTGTTCTTTTTGACTTTTAAACTATAATACAGAAGTATTATAGATGAATTGTTAATAATAGCACAGTTGAGTTTGGTATTCTGGTTATAAATGAAACCAAAAAAATGTACAGTTATTTCATTTTAGAACACAATAAATATGGTTATATGGTAAAGAAAAAACTAATGGAATAATGTTAAAACAAACAAGAAATAAGCATGGAGCCTGACGCAGGGCTCAATCTCATGACCCTGAGATCATGACCTGAGCCAAAATCAAGAGTTAGACACTTACAGGACTGAGTTACCCAGGCGCCCCTTCACTCAATATTAAACTTATTCCAGTCTGGCTTCTGTTTGATCATCCCTCCAAATTTGCACCTCTCTAAGGTCCCTAAAGACCTTAACAATCTTCATTGTTACTAGGTCCAAATGACATTTTTTCATTATTCACTTTACTTTGAAAAGCAACTTTCAGTGCTATCTAAGTCATCCTTGAAACTTTTCCTCTTAGTGTTCATGACACCTTCTCTTGGCTGTTTCCTAAGACCACTTTGTTGTCTTATTTACCAGCTCATTTTTTTCTGTTTACTCTTTAAATGTTGAGGTATTCTGCTCGGTTCCATTTTACTCCCTCGTTTTTCTTTCTGTTTCTTCCTGAGCAATGTCTTTTGTTCTTAAATGGTTCATTTTCACTTACACTGGTTAAACCCAATATGTATCTTCTACCTCTGGTTTATCTTTGCTCTCCTAATCCAACCTTTACTTGGATAATGTAAAGACATCTAGAATGACTACATTAAAGACTGACACACATCCCTCTTGCAAACTAACAACCACAACAATAGTAACATCTCTATTATTCCCTATCCCAGTAAATAGCATCACCATACATACAGTTTTACAAAGCAGAAAACTTGTAGTACTATGACATTTCAGAACCATTCATCAGTTCTATTGATCTTAATTCCCAAATGTCTCTTGAGTCCCATTATCCCTTTCCAGGCTCTTAACTGATCTCTCAAGTTCAGTTTTGCTCTCTTCCAGTCTGTTCATCAAACATTGCAAAAGACATATCTAATTAGGACATTACCCTATTTAAAAATTCTTCAGTGGGTTTCCATTACCCTTAGGGTACATATACAGGATAAATAAGACATTGTGTGATTTAGCATTCTTGGGATATGTGGTTTCCCCAGACAAGTAGTTCTTCTGTTTGTATTTTTTTAATAACAACTTTTTGAGATACAATTTACATATCCTTCAATTCACTTACTTAAATATATGATATGATTCATTGGCTTTAGTATATTTATGGAGTTGGGCAACCATCAACACATTCAACTTCAGAATATTTCATCACCCTCAAAAGAAATATCATACCGACTAGCAGTCGCCTCTCTTTTTCTTCCAGTCTTTCAACTCCCCCTAGCCTTAGGCAACCGTGATCTATTTTCTATCCCTATAGATTTGCTTCTTCTGGACATTTCATTTGAATGGAATTGTACAATATAATAGGTGGTCTTTTGTGACTGGATTCTTTCACTTAGTGTTTTTAAAAGTTCATGTTGTGGCATAGATCAGTATTATATTCCTTTTTATTGCTAAATAATATTTCAGTGTCCATATATGCCACATTTTCTTTATCCATTCATTTAATTTTTTAAAAGATATTATTCATTTATTTGTCAGAGAGAGCACACAAGCAGGGGGAACAGCAGGGAGAGGGAGAAACGCTCCCTGCTGAGCAAGGAACCCGATGCTGGACTCGATTCTAATGAAGGCAATGCTTACCTGACTGAGCAACCCAGGCATCCCATATCCACTCATTTATTGATAGACATTGGGTTATTTCCATTTTATGGCTATTAATGCTATTATGAACACCAGTGTACAAGTTTTTTACATGTGCATGTTTTTATTTCTTTTGGATAGATTTCTGAGTTTGAAATTGGTAGGTCCTATGGTTAAATTTAACTTGTTAAGAAACTGCCAAAGTGTTTTTCCAAAGTTCCTGCACCATTTTACATACCTACCAGTGATGTTGTGAAGGTTCCAATTTCTTCACATCCTTGCCCAACACTCGTTACTGTCTTTTTTTTTTTTTAACCATCGTCATTCTAATTAAACAATATGTTTACTACTATATAAAGGAAGTTATGAGAACAAAAATAACAGGAACACAAATTGATCCAGTATGATCCTCACCAAAATCCAAACTGGCATTTTTTTTCAGCAACTGACAATTACAACTTAATCCTAAAATTCAAGTGTAAATTTAAGGAGCACCCAGAATTAGTCAAAACAATCTTGAAAAAAGGAAGAATAAAATTAGAGCTGTCACAATTTCTGACTTCAAAGCTTACTCCAAGGCTACATTAATAGACAGTGTGGTTCCAAAAAAAATATTTGCAAATAATATATTTGATATGGGGTTAGTATCTAAAATATATAAAGTACTCATACAATTTAATACAGTCGCCATCCTAATGGGTGTGAAGTGATATCTCAATATGGTTTTGATTTACATTTCCCTAGTGGCTAATTATGTTAAGCATCTTTTCATGTGTTTATTGACCATTTGTGTATCTTCTTTGGAGAAATGTCTATTCTGATCCTTTGGCCATTTTTAAATTGGGATAGTTGTCTTTTTTTTTTTTTTATAATTTTTATTTTTTATAAACATATTTTTATCCCCAGAGATACATGTCTGTGAATCGCCAGGTTTACACACTTCACAGCACTAACCATAGCACATACCCTCCCCAATGTCCATTACTCCACCCCCCTTTCCCGACCCCCTCCCCCCAGCAACCCTCAGTTTGTTTTGTGAGATTAAGAGTCACTTATGGTTTGTCTCCCTCCCAATCCCATCTTGTTTCTTTTCTTCTTTTTCTACC